>OZ026620.1:34656546-34784046 GCA_964020975.1 Hermodice carunculata
GTTGTAATCATCAGAACCTTTAAGTTGAACTACTTAAAAGGAACTGCTGCGAATTATAATAAGGGTACCAGATTCAGGTTACTTGTAAATAGACATTTCTTTCTGGTACTAACATGCCTGTAGTTACCTTGAATATAATATTCTAGGTCAACAGCTTTCCTTGGTGCCTTTTGGGCACATTTCACCCAAAGTGTGGAAAGCTGTTGACTCAGTCTAAATTGTAGCACTGAAAGGGTTAAGTGGGGACCCTTTTGGAGCGGGCCAACGTGCTCACTTAAAACAGGAGCCCGCTTTGCATAGGGTCAGATCACGAGGCCATATAATAAGGTTCACGCAAGGAGCTATTCAGAGTATTCAGTGGAAGAAATGAAGAACAATATCTTGTAAAGCCTACATTTTTATCAATACAGTGGTCCTCTTACATGGCCACCACAACTGTGGCTTTGTGAAAGGGGTGGCCTCTCTGGAGGGAGGTAAATATTATAATAGAACATAGCTTCTGTGTAGAATGATAAAGTTTATGAAACAGCTGAGGAGAAAATGTTTTACGGAAGCAACCAATTGCCAAAGGCAATTGCTTCGCAAAATACTTTCTCCGAGGATGTCTGATAAACTGTTTCGTTCCACACAGAAGCTACGGTCTATTTTTATTCCCATGTACCCCGTAATTTGTTGTGGAAAGTCACCAAAATAGTAGAAAAGGCAAGGGCCTACCTTAACAGCTCAACTTGTTTAAGTGCCCGGTACAGACAGTAGCACGTATGAATATCTAATCCTGCTTGACAGTTATACGGTCCTTAGCAATGAGGTTAACAAACCAGTAAATGTAACACTGTGATAAATGGCAGCAATATTCTAATAATTTCACACACATTCATATTAATCTGAAAGAAAAAAGTGAGATATAAAGGACAGATTGTCATGTCATGATACTTGATAAACGATCAAAAAAAAAAAAACCCCGCTGAGTACTGATTGAAGTGAGTGATGCAGGGAAGTAGTACCTGCACATGCCTAATGAAATAATTTTTTACCAGACCCAGACACGGGAGGTAGTAAAACACATGAGCACAAGGTAATTATAGTTTAAGTGGGAATAAAATGCAAATACCATCACTGCTGCCCAGAGAAGTGACCTCTCTGGAGGGTGTGGCCTTTCTTCAGAGGAGCCTGAGAACAGGGGGATCACTGTAGTTTGTTACCAGACATATTGAATGCCTTGAAGATACAGGAACACATTCTGTATCTGTGCTCCTGATATTTGATGAAAAACAGCATTCTGGTGTAATATTGGAAACCTAAAGGTTTCTGTACAAAAATATTGATTGTGGTGCCCACATGAGCAAACAATGGTATGCAGAATGCCCTTTTTAAGTGCCCACTGCCCTTATCAGATATCTCCAATTGCAAGGCAGTCTTTACTGGTTGAAGGGCCTGACTGCAGACACAGTCTTGTGTGCACAACTCCACTTCTGCATGTATATCTTTCAAACTTTGCTCAGTAACTATAAACGATGTGTAGGTGTGCATGAAAGCACAGATCTTAGATACAGGTAGATATCTCAAAATGCAAAGTGACATGTTGACTCCACACTGTTGCATTCACTCATACATTGTACGTTCTTTTCTGCATTATTGTACCTCCATTCATAGACCACCTGGTTTATGGAACAGGTTTTATTTTAATGGTTTTGTACCTTGAACAAAATAAGGAAAAAATACAAATACAGCAAATTCAAGTGAAGTGACAGCATTCAACATTTTGTACAATTCAGTGAGAATGCATGACTCTTGCCCACCAATATGATCATGAATAAAGTGGAATACACGTACGGGTACAAGTTAGAACCTTGCAATGTTTGCCACTGAACATAAATTTGAGGTGAGCAGGAAGCTTCAGTATTATGCACAATGGCACCTGCCATTTAACCCTTTCAGTGTTAAATTTTGGACTGAGTCAACAGCTTTTCTCAGCACGCATTGGGCGCAATGTGCACTGAGAAAAGCTGTTGACCTGGAGTATTCTCTCTGGAACTAGAGGCATACTGGTACTTGAATGAAAGGTCTTTTTATGAGGAATATGAATCTGGGATCCATATTCCTAATGATAATTCAGACTTGTCTGACTGAAATAGATCGATTTTAGAGGTAATTGGCACTGAAAGAGTTAAGATCACCTCTACTGCCAGCAAGAGATTTCATGTGGCAATTGATTTTAAAACAGGTAAATTCAATTGGAAATAGACTGTAGTGGTATGAAGGGGCAGTCCTTAAAAGATATGTGGTTTCTCACAAAAGGTGGCCTTGAGAGCATCCCATGTGTGTCTCATTCATTTTTGTCACATTTTCTTTCTGCATCAGTTCTTCATATATTAAACCATGATTGTTACCTGCTGTCATTTCTTTTTCTTTTTTAATCAGTAGAAGTCTTATAATTAGGAGGAGACACCAGTTTTTGATAGTTTCTGCTGCTGATCTGGTAATGCATTGTTGGGTAGTGATCGGAATGCAATTCTAGTGCAAACATGAATATTTTTTGCAGCCTACTAGTAGTCAAATACGGAAAATGAATGATACACGTGAAATGTTAATGAATAAAATCTGCTTGCTTGATGATGTTATCAAAGAAGGCAGTAACCTTTGTTATGACTGTAACAAGATGTTAGGGGTCAAATGTAAGCAAACTGTACTGTGCCTGTTGAGGTTCACTCAGTCTCACAAACATTAGTCTGACCAGCTTAACTGCTTGCACAGATCTTTAGAAATTGATGCTGTTTTGACATCATATGAAGGTCTGGCTTGTGAAACAGAAATGTCATACAATGCTGGTTTCTGTGGATGCATTGAATCAATCAGGGTAAGGCAGTCTGTACGCCCTTGGTGGCCATGATATCTCTCCGACACAGTGTAATAAAAGAAGTAAAATCAAGGGTTCAAATTTTATGACACAGTCGCATCATTTGATAAAAAGGGTCCTGCATTTGCATTGTTATACAAGATGGTAAATAACTGATTGGACGATAGACATGTACAAGCAAAAAAGAAGAAAGTTAGTGTGACATACCTGTTGTATATGAGGCTATGTCTATGCATGCTAATTCCAGCTACCAGTTGGTCAGGATATGATTGAGGCATGCAGGACTGGTTGCGTGTAGTTGCTTGGAATATGAATATGTTGTATTTAAGAATGTTACAAAGATGATAAATGCATCTGAAATCAATGCTGACACTGTTTTTTTTTGTTATATTCAGCAGACTGTTAACCTTGAAATACCTCTTACCCCACCCCTAAAGACAAAATGCCTATTGGCCCATTTCCTGGAGTGCATTCCCTGAATGACATTGAGAAAGTAGGTCAAGGTCATCCATCTTATGCAATATCAAAGAGTCGCATATGATACACATTTCTGGCAAATGTATAATTGTTAGCCTAATTCTTTCTCAGCATATTAGTGTGCTTCACCATGATACATAATAACATTGAAAAATAGGTCAAGGTCACTCAAAATTTAAGAAACATTCGCAATTGAGCAGATGCATATTCGTTATAAATTTTGTTGTTCCATCTCAATTTATCATCACATTTATGAATTGAATGTGTTTTTGCCACTTACTACCACAACTGGCACCACAGTGACCACACACATCATAGACTTTTGTCTGTATTGTGTTCCAGTATAGTAATGGTATGTGGATATATGCACACAAGATAAGATACAATGTCCAGTACACACACACACAGAGAAAAACATCTGAAATGCAAATGACTAAGAAAGTAAATCAAAGTCATCCAATATATGCGATATCAAACTTCCACATAGTAAACACATTTGTGGTATATTTGGTATCATCAGCCATATTTTTTTTGCTCAAAATGTTGACACAAATTTTGGTCCATTTCTTCTGTAATACTTGGACCACTTCATTTTGTGCATGCAAGATCAGCTGAGCACAGAACTGTGAAAGATCTCTTGCTTAAGATCTTGCCAAAAATTGACAAAATAACTCGTAATAAAAAATCCAGAAGTCACTGGATCATGACCTGTTGAACAAACTTGTTAGAGGCAACTTGAGGTAGCTAGATCTCCACCAAGTTTGAAGATTTGTTAGAGGATGGATGGATAATGGACACAGAGCATTCCTATAAGTTCAGCTCACATGTCAGCAGAGCTAAAAATAATAAAAAAACAAACAAACTAGTGGACCAGGAACTGATCCTGTGCTCAAGTGACCCAGTGTACTTTGGATGAGTGTTTATTAATGTGTGTGTTCATGTGTTTAAGAGTCTCAGAGACCGACATATTGATTTTCATAATCTATGAGCATGTGTACACTTACTGATTATAACAAAAATTGAAAAATTGGTAAAAATGCAGAAATCGACAGTGACATCACCTTATGAAGAAGTTTGTTTAAACCTTCCTCAAGGAACATTTGTAACATGTTTCAGTACAATGAAACTGATGGTTTTGGAGAAGTCAAAAATAGCAAAAACAGACAAAAATTGAAGTATCCCCATTTGAACAAACTAAGGTCATGGGGTCCTCAGAAGTGTCCCTATGCGATTTTAAAGCTATTGGATAAGTGGTTTGTGAGAAGAACTTATAAGATTTTCCCAAAGAGTGATTAAGAAAAGAAAAAAAGAAAAAATCCGAAAATTAATGGAGCATTGCCATTTACACAAACTTTGTAAAGACCCAATAGGGGAACATTTGCACCAAGTTTGAAGTGAATCTTCTGGCCAGTGGTTTCGGAGAAGTTGAAAAGGTAAATTGTGAACAGATGATGACAGATTGACAGACTGTTGGAAAAGCTCAGGTGACTGACAGAGTCCCCTGAGATAAAAATGGGAATTAGTTATCTAGCGTTGCTTCTGGACCACCATTGCCAAGACTTCTGTGTCGAGGCATAAAACCCAAGACAATCAAGTTGAGTTCTCTCACTTGATTGTTCCCAAAACCTGACGGCCTATGGTGTCATCTCTGGATTCCTATGGATCCAATGGGGTCTCCTGGTGCACTTGCTTTCTGGTAGTTCTTCCTCTTTGGGCACCATAACTGGCACACAAAAAAATCATAAAAATTAGAAAAATATTGCAGCACCACCTGGTGGAAAAATTAAGAACTAGGAATCCCTAGGAGTGTTCCTGTGTGATATCAAAGCAATCGGTTGAGTAACTTCAGAGAAGAAGATCTTTTAAGATTTGCCCCAACAGAAGAACAAAAAATAGAGGGCTCCATGAGCATCCTGTGCTCAGCTGACCTGAGCTTGTCCCATAAAATCAAAGCTGCAACTGAATAGAACTGTGTTGAGCTTAAGCTGAGTGCATATGGCATTCAGAAGTATTTCTAAGACGGACGACCTAACCTCTTAAAAGCTTCTAAAAGTCTGACTAGCAAATCAGCTGAGCTAAAAGTTGCAGCCCATCTGGTGAACAAAGAATTATGAGTCCCTAGGAGTGTTCTTGTGTGATATCAAAGCAATTGGGTGAGGTTTTAGGTAAGATTTTTTAAGATTTGCCCCAAAAAAGATTAAAAAACAAGAGGCCCATGGCCTAATGCTCTGCTGGCACTGTGACTATATTGCACCTGTTCATTTTAAAGTTGTGAGTCCTCAAGTGGATTTTGAACATATAAACCCATCTGGTGGACATCTGTACACTAAATTTACATAAGCTTTTAAAGTTATGTAAATTTAGTGTATAAATGTCCACCAGATGGCACTTCGCTCCACATGTAATCATAGCTTATTTGTGCAATTCCTGTGATGGATATTGTTGCATGTGCCAAGACAACAATGAGTGAGTGCTTAACTTTGTCTTTAGTGACCTTCAGACAGAAGATCAAGGTCACCAAGATTATATAATACAAGAGGCCCACAGGCCTGCCTAGTGCTGTGCTGATGTTACCATTGTTGTCCAAGCTACACCCTGCCATCACAAAATCACCTCTTTCAATTTTACAGGCATGAGGACCTCACAAAAATAGGTCAAGGTCACTGATATTATATAAAATTCTAGCTTCGGGTATTGTCTATGCCCTAGAAATTTGGCAAGTGTAATCCAATTACTTTTCAAGATATGGAACTTTGAATCTTAAAACACATTTTGGCTCATAATTTCCATCAAGTTATAGGTGGTACAGTGGTACCTGCTCTAAAGACCACCTCCAATTTAAGACCGCATGTCTTTTTAAGACCACTCTTTCAAGACCCTCTGCTGTATTTACATGTTAAATATACCTTCAATTTAAGACCACCTGCAATATGAGACCACTTTTTGTTGGCTGTAGGGGTGGTCTTAAATAGCAGGTACCACTGTACCACTAATATCATAGCAACTTAGACTTTGACCTCCCCCACAATCCCATCAAATGTGGTGAAGATCTGCCAAAAATTAAAGATGCTAGAGTGTTCACAAGATTTTAATATTTTGACCCTTATGTTGCATAATATTGTAGGTGGCACCACCAACATCGAAAGAAACCTAGATTTTTATACACCCTATAAGTCCTAAAAGTTATGTTGAGGGTTCATTTGAAAACTGTGGATGATATTGTGGTCACAAAATTTTCACATTTTGACCTGTATGTTACATAATACTATAGGTGGCACCACCAACACTGATGTCAACAAAAATTTTTTTATACCACTTTATAGCTTCTAAATGTTATATGGGAGTATCTCCAAAAATTGTGGGGTGCAGAACATTCATGAGATGACCCCTATATTCAAACTGGCCATATTACCTTGACCTTCAACTTGGATTAGAAATTGTTATGCTCAAAATATGTGCCCCACATTCAGCTTTCAATATATATTCCGTTTTTTTAAATGAGGTATTAACTTTTCGAGTTATTGACGAAAAACAATAAACTTGGATAAGCACCACACTCCATAATTACTGGGTGACAGTGACCTAAAAAGCAGGTCACCAAGTACAGTTTTATGTATTATGTAATCAAGTGCAATTTTGATCTAGAGGCTCAATTCTCTTTGCCATTGATGTCCAAGCTACACCAGGCCATTACAAAATCACCTTTTCAACTTTACAGGTATTGTGACCTCACAAAAATAGGTCAAGGTCACCGATATTAAATAACATTCTACCTTTGGCCATGGTCTATATATCCTATAAATTTGGCAAGTCTAATCCAATTACTTTTCCAAATATGGAATTTTATGTCTTGAAACACATTTTAGCTCCCAATTTCTGTAAAATTATAGGTGGTGCCACTAGCATCATCAGCAGCTTAAGACTTTGACCTCCCCCACAATCCCACCAAATTTGGTGAAGATCTGCCAAAATTAAAGATGCTAGTGTTCACAAGATTTTCACATTTTGACCCCTATATTACATAATAATGTAGGTGGTGCCACCAATATTGAAAGAGCCTAGATTTTCATACACCCTTGAAGTCCTGAAAGTTAACTTGAAAACTGTGGACGGTCACGGACGGACATCTCCTTTGAAACAACAGCTTCATACACTATTCCACCATACCAACACTGGTATAAACAGGTAAATAGTACATGTAATACAGTTTTTAGCACCATAAAGTTGACTAGCGGTGAAGTAAAGTGTAAAAAGGTACAGCTGGTCAGCAGAGCTAAAAAATAGAAAAAAGTTGCAGCACCACCTGGTGAACAAATTCAGAACTTAAGAGTCTCTAGGAGTGTTCCTGTGTCATATCAAAGCAATTGGGTGAGCACTTTTGGAGATTTTTTTTTTATTAGCCCAAAAAAGACCCCCCCCCCAAAAAAAAATCACAAAAAAATCCCAAAATTATCACTGGAGCATGACCCAACAAACTTTCATGACAGTTGTGGGTGACCTACCCACCTAAAAGCCCAGCTGACTTATCAGCCGAGTTAAAGAAAAAAAAAATCACTGGATTCTGACCTATTGAACAAACCTAGTAGAGCCCTATCCAATGTTGATCCCCACTAGAAATTTATGTTAAAATGTATGTATTTCAAAATCTGTATAACGTGTAAATTTTAGTACATAACTGAAAATTAATATAAATCTAAGGACTGGTTATGTGCAAGTTTGTCCACAAATGCAATGTATTCATTAACATCACACACAAAAACTTCTTTTCAGCATAAATGCATTTTATTTCCTTTTATAACAGGTTGGTAAACAGAGGACAGAGTCTTCATAATACAACACACCTTTGTACATTTCAATATAAATATTTACCACATAGCAATATTTTTGCTTCCACTTTGTGAAACGTTATCTTTTATTTTACCCTAGCTTGGCCTCAATGAGTAACTTCTACGCTGATCATTCATTCCAACATATTTTGCTAAGCATTTACTTAATAATTACATCTTAGTTATAAGATTACTTAAGAATGCTCCAATGTAACAGTACAGTGATAACAGTATTTTCCAAAGGGTTTCTCTTGGTCCCAGGGTCCAGTTTAGACCCCAGCAACATGATACCACAATTTTTCAT
Organism: Hermodice carunculata; assembly: GCA_964020975.1. Lineage (NCBI taxonomy): Eukaryota > Metazoa > Annelida > Polychaeta > Eunicida > Amphinomidae > Hermodice > Hermodice carunculata. The sequence continues at coordinate 34,665,011 of OZ026620.1, forward strand.
AGTGGCATCCTTTGTCTGTACAATTCATACATTTCACAAGAATTTGCCTTTGCTACTTTTCCATCCTTATTATACCTGGAGGAAAAACAGCCATGATTCCACGTCAAATCATGGGTCAAACAGGCTTTGTAAGGATACTCAGTAGGCTAGACACTCTTTTGTAAGCCTTTACAAACCTCTGCAGCAACTTAGTTGCAACATTTTAAGATTAGTACAGTGTTAATGGTTGCCTCCCGAGCAGACCAGGTTCCATCTTCCATCTCGACTGTATAGTGGAGCATACATGACACAGAGCTAGGGTCTGCTTTGCAGGCAAAATTAATGGACACAAGACTATTTTAAGGCTGGCCTGATAATATCAAAACCTGCTAAAATGGTACCTGCTGTGTGCAACCACTGCTGTGAACAGCCACATTGACATTTGTGGTCACCACAAGCTTGGACAAAAGGGCATAGGAGTCAGATTATTTGTAAATTTTCCTGCAGTGACAGGTCACCTGCTGTATGTGGCCACTTTTTCTTTTCTTGGCTGGAAGGCTGGCCACATACAGCAGGTATATGTACCTAAAGTACTTTCACCTGTTTTAACCCTTACACCAGCCAAAACCAGCTGGTGGTAGGATTTCAACACTAATGCAAAACAATTTGAATGAGAATCATTGACAAAACCTATTTAGATAAAATGCCCAAAGGTCAACAGTTTTCTTTGGTGGGAGTTGGCTGCTAAACACTCAACCCATGCCAAAGCTGTTGACTCAATCTGAAACACAATTTTAATTCATGGGGCAATAACAAACACTGTAGTGTAAACTCTTGCACCACGGGGCCAGTCATTTCTATGGTGTCCATGTTCGTGGTTTTATTTAAATACAGGAACCATTCCTGAATTTGTAATTTCTGCAGACTTGCATGTACTACTGTTTCTACCAGAGCTTGACATATGGTCATGAACTGTGGGGCTTTGGAAAATAAAAGATCCACATGCAACCTTGTAGATATGGTCCACATGCCACCCTGTAGATATATTGTATATTTGTTTCCCCAATTAAGTGGTTTATAAATCATGCTTACCAACATTTTGTTCCTTATAAATAAACATGCCCATGTAATATCATTGTTTCAGTACTTTGTACAGTAAGCATGTGTCATTTTGGCATGATGGAGGTTTTAATGTTCAACTCACTGAGTAATTACTTAAATATTCAAGGAACACACATATTTCAATATTATTTCTACCCACATGCAGTAAATCTACTATTCAGCCATACTTTTTCTTGAACTACATTGACATTTGTATGCATGCATAGTTAGCTCATCATATGCTACTGATAAAAGTTTTGATAAGAAATTTGACACCACTCAAAGATAATTTTGGAGTGTAAAAATGATGTCATTCTTGACAGCAGGGTCCTGAACATGAACTACTGATGTACAAAAAATACAAATAGCATACAAACATATATGTGCATGTTAAGTGACTTAACCCATTTCACTCTGCAGATACATGTCTGTGTGAGAGGTATTCATATTTAACTATGTTCACCGCAGACCTGTATTGGTTTACTCTGTAGGTAGGCAACAGAACTATGCCTCCGCCATGATGAGGGTTTAAATTGTACCAGTTATGTTACTTAACCATCCACAAATAACACTTTTTCCAGCAAACACATGAAATTTTCTAAATATTTTTAGCATCTTGTATGTTTTAAACCTAAATGATTGACTTTTCTCAAGCTTTTTTGCTTTCTCCAGTTACTACTTTTATAACAGAAGCTCATTTGGCCCTTCTCCAAACATGATTCTGTTCTCCTTTCCGTGAAGTTCCTTACTGCAGCCCAGGTGGCAGCACAGGATCCCAGTGAATATGAATACCTGTCAACTGCACAGCCCAAATCTTCATCAACACCTTTCACCTAAGATATGCCTGCTCACATGTTGGGTCAGGTTTTTTTTCTTGTATTGACTGACAAGTCATGTCCTGGTTGCCATTGTTTAAAAGGCAAAGTTAAGAATGGAAGGTTCTAGCCTGGCCTAAAAGAGGGCACTGCAGTCACTGGAGGGCTAAGGTTGTGTATTCCCATTACTTAACATTGTAATTTGAAACTTAATAACTTGAAAACAACTGCACATAGAGACACCAAATTTCGCACAGTAAATCTACATATTATGCAACTAAATACCTCACAAGAATCATAATACTACAGCTACTAAAGTGACCAGTTTATTTAAGGTTACTTTAACATGCAAACCAATGGGAATACACAGCTCTAGCCCTCCAAATGTTTGTGTGTTCGGTTGTGTATTGGGGTGAATACACACTTCAGAGCTATTTCTGACCTTTCCTATTCCCTGGACCACCATATCTTTACCAGCTTAGCAAGGACTTAACGACAAAATCTACACCTATTGGTACCCTGATCCAAACACAAATTCTACATCAAATAATCATGCTGCCCGAGTCTAAAAATATAAATTGCTAAGCCCATGCATGACGTGACAGGCAACTGTGCATGTGTGGACATTTGATACTAAATACCTGGGTCATGTAAACATGCTAAAATTGATTTGGTTAAGAGCGGTCGAACAATTTTAGCGGAAAAAAACCAACAAATTGTTACATAGGTAGTGAACTAATACTCCTGGACAAGTTTGTCTTTTACCTACACTGCAATGTGAACTTGAGCAGGGTCATTTCTAAATACTTGAAAACACTTTCATCAACAGACAAATCTGCATTGACATATATTATATATATGTGGGAAAAAAATAATAGAATTTGGAATTTTTGTTTCAAACTAGATGTCTGTACATACAACAGGTTAAAAGGACTGATTATATTTGTCGTTAGACCACATTATTTTTAACCCAGCACCCTGGGCATTTCAGAAATATTCAGAATGCACGACTCAAGTTCAGACCTATGCTTTGAACATCATACACACGGCAACGGTGTTAAAAAGGGTTAGAAATTAAATTTTTTCAACACAGCAAAGCTGCAAATGACCATTGCCACTCCTTATTATTCCTGTCAACAGTTCTCAAAACAAATTTTATTGTCATTAGATGCTGCAAAGTGTTAATGGTATACGCTATTTTTAAAATCCAGTTACATACACAAATACATTGTATCTTACCTGGGTTTTATTTTTGTGCTCTTGTTGCTTGTACGATAACAAAAACTTGCAAGAAATTTTGTTTTTGTACACAAGTTGATTCTGTTCAGGGCTCAGTACTAGCCATGTACATGTACACATAATTAAATGAAGTCACAACCATAAAGCTGAGGATAGTTACCTTTTTCAACAACAATTTAAATTTGTACCTATATATAGTTGCCTCCTATTAGCTCTACATTATCTCTACTGCACTTGTGGAGTGGGGGGAAACATGGATTGGTCTGCACAGCAGGCAACACACACACATATACATGTATATCATGTTTGGGTCGACTTGAGTGCTATAAAGCATGTGTATAAATATTATATAGGCCACACCACTATGGGCCCCATAATAAGGTCCTGAAAAAGTGCTGTAATAGGCCTACCGTTTGGCAGAGTACCTAAAACCGGGAGAACCGGTATACGATATACTGTTATGGGCTAAGCTACTTCCTGGGTTATGATGGTGTTGCCTGCTGTCAGCGAGACTGCTGAATCTCTGCTGGAACATTTGGCATCTGGTGCGGCACAACTTATTGAAGTACGCAATCATGAGATAAACAGATGATAGCATGGTCTGTTGTCGATAAGAAGAATGTCAGCTCGCACTAGATACCATATAGCAGAACTTGCTTGCTTCACTCACTTGTTCTGCTTATATGGCACCCAGTGATCCTTGATAATCTTCATATTGACAACAAACCTTGCTATAATCTATACATATATACAACAGGCAACATATACATATACATATATATATATATATATATATATATACACACACACACACATAGCATTCATCTATGTTGCCAAATTGGTAACTGGGCCATACACAATTCACCGCTGGGTTGGAGATGAAAACACAGCACTTTGTGGATTGGTCCAATATTTAAAATGCCAGTGGGACAAGATTTTTTCATTTGTCATTTTTTTCTTAATTCATTGCATTGAGCACGTCACTTCAATATGTCTGTTTGAAGTGCTTAAAAAACATCCCAATTTTTCCTTCACATTACTCATGATGTAGATATCTTGGTAAAATATGACAATCCATACATCTTGGGGCTGTATTATTTGATTACAATGATAAAAATATTTCTCGACATGTTCCTTGCAACCAAATTATTCTTCTTAAGTACCTCTAGTACCGAGAAATTCAACAATGAGCAAGCCTTGATTTTGTACCTGTATGGGGAATATCACAACCAAATTAAGTTACTGATGATGTCCAGGCCAGCACTCCATAGTACCACGCACAGACTGCAGAGGAACATCACCCTTCTCTTTCAGAAATACAATAAGCAGGCAACCATTTTCGCTCACTTTCTGGATTTTTTTTTATCATGGCAAAAGTTGTATGTAAACTCTGCCTCCCTCATGCTGGCCAATACCGGCTGGTGGTCAAAAGTCATCTGCTTTAATGTCTCTGCCTAATTTCAAGTTATGAAAAACAATTTGAACGAGAATTGTACAGGAGGCCTATCAAGATAACATGCCCCAAGTCAACAGCTTTCCTTCGCATGGGTTGGCAGCTTAGCACCCCACTCAAACCATGCCAAGAAAAGCTGTTGACTCACCCTTACTGAAAGGAGAAAGGGTAAATATGACACAATCAAGACCCTCTGTTTGCAATGGAGAAAACCTGGCATTATTTTAAAAATTGTAGAACTGAGAAGTAGTAAATTAAAAGAGTTCTGCCTCTTTTAGGAGGGCAGATGAGTTTAAACAGAAAATATGGTACTTATTTCAAATCATATTTATCAAGTTACTTTGGCAAATTATGCCACAGATATTTGGAGCCACAGGGTCAACTTACTTACACAAACTAACTAATATTGCTTCATTGAAAGTCCTCTTGATAGCGCTTTGAAAGTCCAGTTTTCTCTCCACACATATATACGTGAGTTACTAGTGTACAATAAATTGTGAGAGTATTCACGTTTTTTAGTTCTTTAAAATTGAATTGGCAATGCTTTTAAGCCTGAAGCTGGTTCAAAGTCATTTATAAATTTCTCAAGACAATATACTGCATAAATTTATGTATTTCTATTTTGTTTTTAAAACGTTTTAAAATCATCAGATTTGCTATCAAATAGCCAACAAAGCAGGCATATACATGTTGATGACCTGGGTTTCTTTGGTATGGTTTTATTTGGGCCACAGTACACATCAATCATCCCCCCCCCACCCCCCCGTCATTTTGACCTGGCAATTTCCCAAACTTCTGCTGCATTATGTATTTTAAAAAGCACATTAAAAAGTATGTACAAAACAGCAATTGTATACATGTAAAAATTGCTTTCATTTCCTTGTATTATGCTGGTTTTACACAGATTTGTGACTTTTATTCCTGAATTATTTTTGCCTTTTCTAGGCTTATTTTGGGGGGAAAAAGTGATCGTAAATAAAATTCCTATCTTCACAATCTTGAGGAACATCTATATAAAATTCAACCCCTCATTTGTCAATGAACAATATGTTAAATTTCCACTTGTTTTCTCTTCCCCTCCCCAACCTACCCCAACAAACAAGGGTGATAGTGTCAGTCTACACATCCACTAAAATATGTCACAGAGCTTATTTTAATTGACATTTGGAAAAAAGTTTTAATGTGAGCAGTAACTGTAAAAGATTAATGGTAATGTGCAGTATTCTTGTAAAATATGAATATTAAAATGTACACGTACGTAAAAAGAAAAAAAAAGAAGAAAACACAAACATACTGAATTTAAATTCTGAGAGAAATTATGCCGTCATGTAAATGATTATGTGCAGATTACCTGAGTGGCAGTTTTGGTAGGACTTGCATGATTAATAAAAATAAATGCTAACGTCTACATTAACATGATTGAGGTGACAATTTTGTATCAGTAGGGTTGTGACCACTTTGCCATACTAAGGAGAGCACATGGGAACATGTCCCCTTTTTGACTTACCTGGCATCACTCCTCATAACATGCAAAATCAAAACCTTGACAGTTTCCTTTACATGTATTTAGCAGACTTTCAGCACAAATTGAAAACACTGGTCACTGCACATTTCACTGAAAACAACTGTGCACTATCATTGTATTAACTATGACCGAACATTAAAATTTATAGCCTACAGTATTTATATATATTGTGTGAAAGATGCTTAAAGCAAAACACAGCCATTTGAGATAAACATTCACAAAAGGATTTAGCACCATGGTATCATAACACTACAGTTAGTTAAGCTATATACAAATATTACATCGACACCTCTCTGGTCACAGTAAAATACAAAGACGACTTCCTTGACAAGTTGGTTCGTCTTTCACAGTACAGAAGAGACCCCTGGTGGGCAACAGAGACTTTCTCTCAAAGCTCTGGCAGTACCCACAGCATAACAGAGACTCCTGGTGAGCAAACACTGTTTCGCTCATGGCTCAAGAATTCTGATTTTAAAACATCCAAATCTTGATGGATTACGCAGCAAAAAATTCAAGAATCAGATGAAATTCATGACCAGTGGCCAAGAGACTGACCATGTACTCATTTTGCAAATGCCGTCAGGCAGCACTGTTAAATGATTGAATCTCAACAACACTGATTGGGAGCCAAATACTTTTTTTTTTATATGAAAAGCAATGTTTTAGACAGGGGGGTGTCCATGTATCCTTTTGGACACCCAATTTCAAATTTGGACATCCAAAAATCAAGTTTTGTTACAATGGAATTAATAAGAGTGGACACTCTGATATAGTATGATAAAATCTACTCAAATTTGGACATATTGGATGTTAAGATTTAAAATTCTGGTTACCAGCCTGATCAAATCTATTACAAAGTCTGGATTCTTACAGCAAAAATATGTTGCACCAAGAAGCTTCTTTTCCAGTATGAACCTTGAACCCAGACGGAAATACATTGGTACCTGCTCCAAAGAGTAGAGACCACCTCCAATATAAGACCACATCTTTTTCAAACCAATCTTTGAAGACCCTTTAATGTATTTCTGTTAAATACACCTTTAATAAGACCACCTCCTGTATAAAACCTCTTTTAGCTAGCAGTAGGGTAGTCTTAAATAGCAGGTACCACTGTACTGTCCAGTGAGGACATGATCCCAGCATGAAATGATACTAAATATTATAATGACCCATTTACATACATTGTTAAATGAGAGTGCTCACTGATGAGGATTTGCAAAGCACGTAGGAAATTTTTCAGTTCATGGTTTTAAGGCTTTTGTTAGACATTCCTACCTCTGGAATTAGAGATTTCAAATTTGGTTTCATTTTAGAATTTCACACATTTTGTTGCAAAATATGACAATGTCCAACTGCAACCAAAGTACACAAGTGCTTTCTTCTATAAAGAGTTGAACTTTATGGCATCTTGGCAGTAGATCTTTACTTTCAGAATAACTGACACACAAAAAGCAAAAAAAAAAATAAAAAAAAACAAAACCAAAAAAAAAAAAAAAAAAAAAAACCAAAACCCAACAAGAGAATCGTGATGCAGGTGACAGTAAAATAGGTACAGTACACAAGAAAACACTGATATAATTTGATCAAAGTGGGTCAAATGTCCTCATGGTATTCTTGCCATACATGTTTCTTGTATGTTTTGGAATAAACACTGAAGACTGAAATGAGATTTTTCATAGAAGGCTGCACCAAAATTTGCCATTAAAAGTTGAACCTTCACAATTCTTGGCCATGAGCATCAAACGACCACAACACTTAAATGAAAAGATTACATAAAATATTTCAACAGATGATTCGACATTAATTTCACATAAAAATCTACAATAAAGTCACTTTGAAACACAATTACATTTAGCTTGTAAGTGATAGAAGTAAGCAAAATAAAGATCAAGAATCTGCATATGGAATGTCACCAGGTGCAAATGAACGGTTGTCTGAACTGGTGACTGTGCTATCCTGGTCTGGAATGGAAGTGCTGATGTTGCCAGCATCAACATGTGAAGTTGCCGTAGCCTCGGACAGATCTGTGTTCTGTTGGTCTAGTTCTAAGGAGTCTTCATCCATGAAAGGAATATCGTCCACTGCACCAGTGTCTTGGTCACCATGGCTACTGGCTTTTATTTTCTGCATGCGATCCGCCAACACCCTGGCAGTGGCTTCACTGTCACTTTCTGACTTTTCCTCATCCTCCTCACCCTCCCCTTGGTCCCGATCTTGACCTTCAATCTCATCCTGGTCTTTGAGGTCAGCTGTTGGCAGTTCCTGGTCATTTCCTTCGTCTCCATCAAGACTGTCTGAGGACTCCATGATGTCTGGCACCTCTTGATCCAACAACAAATCATCCTCACTTTCCACAAATTCTTCCAGCTCTTCATATGCTGGAAGAAGAGAGTCCTCTGTTACAGTGTATTCTGGTGGCTCCTCTTCTAACAAATAACGTGTTGATTTCTTTTTCTTCTTTGCAGGTCTTTTGACTCTTTCTTCGCTGTTCTGAGGCTCATCCTCTATTTCCTGTGGCGAGGCATCACTTTTGTCAGCCTCATCTTCAGTTGGCAACTCTTCTCCATCACTGTCGCTCCCTTGTTCATCTTCACTTGACCGACGTCGGTCTCGGATAAGCCCAGTGCAATACAGTGTTATCAGCCCAATAAATATCATAAAAAGCACTTCCCTGTATATGTTGTACTGGTGCAACATATACATGTACGCTACAATAGTTTCTTGCACAACAATTATTACGCCCGTAAAGACAATCTTCACACCTGCCACAATCCAATCTAGGCCAAATTTGAATGCTCTAAGCAAAGCATTGCCAATTTGTAATAAAAATGCCAATATAATTGACACAACTCTCCAAATATGTTGTGCTATAACAAAGATAAATCTCCCAACATATACAGCAAGGTCCTGTAAAAATTTGGCAATGATTAAGCTAAATATATATAGCCAGTGACCAATGTAATATATCAGATTAAAGATATGTCGCAGACAATGCCTGTTCAAGCCTTCATAGAGAACATGACTCAGTTGATAGAGTACATGATTGCCCCAGACCCACAGGAAATGTCCAACGTGATAAAGCCATCGAAAAATGACTTCAAAGCTTATCCCGGACCATTGGTAGATGAAATTGGATACCGAGACTGCAACTTTGAGCAGGATATTCAGCATTATGCAGGACCACTCAAAGAGGAAATTCCCCGTTATGCTCAGCCAGTGCGAAATAAACTGGAGTGTTGTACAAGTACGTACATACACAACTTTGGCTGTCTCACTTGTCCACTCACTGGCCGCCAAGAAGGCACCTGGAGAATGATTGTACACGTAAATTGTTCCACTCTCAATCCATGTGAAACTTTTACCGAAGACAAATCTTAATCCTTCAACAGTCTTCACAGAAAACACACAGAGCTTCTCAAAAATATACACACATCCTTCTCTGATTACTACGCCACTTTGGTATGATCCAGTGAAGAGAAATTCCCCGACAACTTTGGAAGCATGGCCAAAGTGGACAGCTGCTTTTTGTGAAAAGGCACCGAAATGGTACAAAATAACCTTTGATCCACGGAAGAAATATGTTGTGCCCTTTTGAACACCTGTAAAAAAATATGACGTCCCTTTCTGTATACCTTTGAAGCTGTGTTGTAGCAAGACTTGGGATCCTTTGAAACAGACTATGGACGTCGCTTTGACAGCTTGACCAGTAGTTCCAGCTACTGCATGCACGTAGTCGAACTTTTTTTGTGCTGATTCAAATTCACCCGAATAGACATCCAACAGTATCAATGAGCTTGGTATTATCACCAAGAGGCATAACAGTGTTATGACACTGTATTTGAACTTTTGCCATTTTGTCAATTTTGTGTCACGAACTTTACGATAACGTCTGTACACACCCTCTCGAGCATTTGTACATTTTGTTTGAAATCTGAAAATGCAGTCATTCACCGCATTCTTTGTATTGGTGATTCGGTTACCGATACGCGTCCTAGTATTATTTAATGACGTATTTATGCCATTTTTTATCCCATTATAACATGTAGTCACTGCATTTGTGGTCCTATTGATTCGATTTGTGATCCGATCTTTTGTATTTTGAATACAATTTCGAAAACCTGTTTTCACATTGTTCACTTTAGTTGTTATAGCATTCTTGGTATTATCGATTTTGGTCCTGATGGCATTTCTTGTGTTCCGTATCCTCGTTTGTATACCAATCTTGGTGTTTGTTATTCTGGTCTCAATGGCCACTTTTGTGTTGGTGGCTTTGGTCCTTATATAGTTGACTGGTCGAGAAAAAATGGCCCCCATTTTTTGTGCATATACAGGATATATTTCCACTGGGGATGTCTCCTTTGCTATTGGAAAACTTTGCGCTCAACAATTTCACCAACCAGTAAGTTAAGTCCAATGGTCAACAAAAAACCTGGTCCTAATCGCTGGTGTCCACTTATTGTATGGTATGATAGTGTGGGTTACTTCTTGGAAAGGACCTACATGCTTGTGGGTCATAGTTGCTTTTAACCATTTGTACAGTGCTGCAAAAAAGAAAAAAGAAATATTTTTATGCACACAATGAACAGAACATTGGAACTTGTCAATTAATATGAACCAATCCTTATTTCTTCAACAAGAGGCCCATAGGCCCAGTGCTGCACCTGCCTCCTGTGTCACATGACATTTTGAACCAATAAATGAAGCAGGCTTCCTCTTTATCCCCCCAGGTGTCTCCACCTCCAACAGGTGGTTACCTGGGAGAAGCTACCTGTAACGCCACCTACTGGTGACATATGCTAAAATAATGAAATTGGATTTCAATGTTTTCCTACATATAGATAGTAAAATCTCCAACTACGACCACCTCAATAGAGACCATTTCTATATTAAGACCACCCATTCACAGACCTGTTTTTATCCTATATATATATCATCATGTGACCTTGAAGGTATGAATCACGGTTATTCACATTTCCACAATAAGAGGCCTGTGTGAACAGCCCATGCTCAGCGGACCTAGACATTCATCGCACTTGCAGCTCTGTGAACTTGGGATAGGATCAAGGTCACCCATGTACGGAGTAAGTCTGACCTTTATAGAAGAACACTAACATGTACAATATCAAGGTCCCAGTCCAAGTAGTTCTCAAGTTAGAGTGAACAGTAATTATTCATTTATATCGCACTGTGACCCCCAGGTCTAAACATCACTGGAGCATGACCATTTGCGAAAAATAGGTAGACTCTTCTAAAAGTTACATCCCTACCAAGTTTGGCACAAATCTGGCCAAAATCATGTTCATTATAACCATTACAAGAAATTCCCATGTTAAACTTTCCAATGTAAACTTTTTAAAAGATTTTTTTAAAAAATCATAAAAACCCCAAAAATCACTGGAGCAGGACCATTTGAAAAATTTTGGTAGAGACCCACCCAAGGTATATTTCCACCATGTTTGAAGTTACGTGGCTGACGGTTTTGGATAAGAAATCGAAAATGTGATTTGTGGACGACGGACGACAGACGTCTCTAGTATGATACACTTATGTAGAAAAACATGACCCATATTCATAAATATTAAACCCAACAATGACAGCAAAGAGATTCCAGAGTTACCAAAGCATCAACATTCATCTTCCAATACCAATGTGAAGAAACAAATTTCACTTCTGACTTCAGACAGGCAGTCACCCACAAAAGGCAACTGGTGATTTTAAACCAGTCCTTTCAACCTTTGAAATATTCTTCAATAAATACAGACTTTAGTGTTTCCAATATGTACATGTATAGGCCCAACCACTCAAAATTCAAATTTTATTACTTCTGCAAAAGATAAAGGAGAATTTGTAGGCCTATCACTATTTTGGTTCTTCTGACTAGTTCGTCAGCTGAGTTTATAGCAAAAGTAGCAAGTCGGATGTCTCTACTATGATACACTTATGTAGAAAAACATGACCCATATTCATAAATATTAAACCCAACAATGACGGCAAAGAGATTCCAGAGTTACCAAAGCATCAACATTCATCTTCCAATACCAATGTGAAGAAACAAATTTCACTCCTGACTTCAGACAGGCAGTCACCCACAAAAGGCAACTGGTGGTTTTAAACCAGTCCTCTCAAACTTTTGCGGACGGACGACCAATGACTAGTCATAACATAAGCTCAGCCGACTGACAAGTCCGCTGAGCTAAAAATAGACCATGTGACTTTTATACATGCATTTAAAATAACTTTGATTGTGCTGGCTCAAGTTATTGTTGATTCTTGAATTTCAAAGCAGTTTCCAGCCCTGGGCCATTAGTTCTAAGGAAAGCCACAGGTGGCACTTGCAACCTTTTCTTTTCATAATGCCTGTAACATACATGTATGTCCACATTCATTGCCATCTGCCAAGACACTGCAAATTGTTTTATTTTCCCATTTTCAAATTTTCATGGTTTTTGTAGTTTTGACATTTCACTGTACTTTAAATTTCACTATTTTGAACATAATTCCTATGAAAAAAATGTTGAAAATATAATTTCTCTGTGTTTTTATCTTCATGGTTTTGCACCACCACCAACTTAAGCGAAAATAATAATACACTGAAACTACAGCAATTTACAGCATCACCTAGTCTGTTCACTGAAAATCACGGCCAGCACTTGCCTGTCACTGATTTAGAAAGATACTGTGAAACCCATCGACAAGTTCCCTTTAGCAAGCATATAACACATATCATCCACGCCTCAGAACATCCTCAAGAAACCAAAACCATTAATCATCACGCATATACTGGCAAAACTGGATCACTGAAGGCTGCATGAACATTACTATCTACATGAAGAAAAGGAAGCAGTGTTCCTCTAAAGGTCCCCTCAAGGCATCAATCCCATGTGCTACCCCCACATCAACAGACCTGAATTACCACAAGTCAAGGCATTAGAACATGGAATGATGGACGGACAATCATTTGGCCAGGCATGAGTGACTACGGCTCTGCCACCTAAAGGCAACAGCTAAAAGGTATGCTGTACACTAGTGAATGGAGGCATACAGCATGCTCACTCTCAGGAAAGGGGGGAGGGGGAGGGGAGAGCTTGTGCAGAAGTAATCTTATGGCAGAACATTTGCTGATCAGTGTGGTCCACTCCTGTATATGCATGATGTAGGGACACAGCAGTATTTGTACCAGACTGGAACGGTCAAGTGCCTGACCTTTCTAAATTGACTTTTGTGCTGGCTTCCTTCCACAGCATTCTGATGTGCACCCACTCTGTCGGAGGTTTGTATCTGGAGGCAACCGAGACCACGGACACCTGAAAGTTAAAAAGATGCTGGTGTTATCAGGCTATCCTACCATTACGATCACCCAATTTTATCAGTAGTCTTGTTCTGTGTTTAAGGACTCAATGTAGTTTCAAGGTTCAAGTAGATGGGTCCAACATGTGGGATAGATACCTTAATGAACTTGGTGCACATAATAACACTGGTAGAGACAACGTAATAATATATATGCAAGTGTTACTTAGCTCTTTCAGGGCAAGTAATAATAATAATAATAATAATAATAATAATAATAATAATAATAATAATAATAATAGTAGTAGTAGTAGTAGTAGTAGTAGCAGTAGTAGTAGTAGTAATAATAATAATAATAATAATAATAATAATAATAATAATACCACCACCACCACTATTACTACCACTGATTTGCCTTGAACTTCCTCAGGTGAGGGCCCCTTATTGCAGTCCCAGCACTCCTGCTCTCAGTTTGGCAATTCCAAAGAAAGTGAAGAGTCAGAGTTCAATGGTTTTCCTTGGCACAATTTAAGCATATTATTGCAAAATGCTGTCGATTCAGTCATGAAATTAGCACTTAATGGTTAAAACTTTTTTTTTTTTATCTTTCTTTACCTTCAATTATCAATTTATTTATCTGTGGCTCCTGCATTTAGCAAGTTACATGTAGACCTACAATTCCACTTCAAATAAACACAGCAAGCTTCATTGCTAATCTCTCAAATGTCACTTTTAACCCTCTACTGCATACCTGTTTGAAACACACTGAAGTCAATGCTATCCTTCCCGTGGCTCAATTTGACACTAGAAATTGCCCTTGCCCTATCAAGGAAAGCTGTTGACCTGAGCCAACCTATCTTGATGGTCTCATCTGCAATTTTTGCTACACTTATTTTTTGTTGTTGTTGTTGTCTCAACAACACAATAGGGTAAAAACAGTGAGGCAAGTGACAATTTTACGTTTGAACATTTTGACTGCTTGAGGTTGGAAAGAGTAAAACACAAGGTAAACAACTGGTTCGTCCTTCACAGAGTATGTGAAAGACAGGCTGCACAAGGACATTATGATTTATGGTATTTCAAGAGATCTACTTTGCCAAAGCTCATCAATCATGTTTACTCGGTACACCGGTCTGCACAAGTAACTACATGCACGCAACTTGCGTAACTAGTATTTACTGGTTTTACAGACAAGAACTTAGTGTCTCCTTTTGGAAAACCTTTGTGACTCAAGAATGACTGTTCCAAAATAAGACTTGAACACAGCATGGGTTATGCATAGTAGAATTAGTAGTAGTACTATTTTATTGACAACTTTCTATACGGGGTGAACAAGAAACATGGTGCACCATTTTCTTTGCACACAAACTGTTCAACACGATTTTTAAGGTGCCCCACTCTTAGGGTACATATAACAGAGTGGTACAAAAATTGACTGTGTCTCTGTTTTTGGATACAGGCCCATCGATGTATACATTTTTAGTTTTGCTAATATGTGTAGTTTCTTTGCATGTAACAATAAATATTCTAAGATTAACTTGTAAAATGTGAAGGGCATTTTATTCAAGGGGTCTGATTTACACTTTAAGAAAGGATCACAACAAAACTTTTTCACATGAAAAGCTTGAAATCAACGGTCATGTAGAGACAATAGTATAACTTAGGTAACCACTTTTTTGCTTTCCGTTAAAAGGAATGGTTTCTTTGTAATTGAATTTTGAAGCATCTGCAATTAACATTGATAATTTTTTCCATTTTGGAGCTCAAAAAGGTGGAATTTAAAATTGGAATAACGCCGAACAAAAAAATGGTTCCCCAAGTTATACTTTTCATTGTGTGTGCATATTTTATATGACTTGGTATGTGAATATTCTTCTCTGATTGTGAATGTATCCATGTATTAGTTTAGTTTAAACATATTTATTTATACTGGATTACCCTATAGTACAAAAATTACTAATAACAATGGGTTTTCCAGACATGTAGAGACACACAATATATATATATATATATATATATATATATATATATATATATATATATATATACATATATATAATACGCACAAGACATTAGAAACTATATGTTACCATACAAATGTATACATTAATCTGTATTTCCTCAATATGGGGTCAATAAAATTACTCTTATTATTATTATTATTATTATTATTATTATTATTATTATTATTATTATTATTATTATCATTATTATTATTCTCTTGTCTTTACATAGCAGTTAATTTCACAAAGATTCATCCATCCAGTTTTGAGTGAGGCTGTCTCAAAATTACCAAGTCTTGTAAAAAATTGTTTCTGAGATATTCACTACCAAAGATAACCAAGGAGATTTGCTGACTGTAATTATTCACAAATGACATCTGCTCAGGCCATAAAGGATGACTAAATGCTAATCTCTTTAACTCTGTCATAACTTTGACCTATACACTTAAAAACAATATGGTGGTTCTAATCGAGTCACCTGTGAAACAATTCGCTCAACTGTAAAAACACATCCAGTGAGGCTTTGAGTGTGAATGGTTATCTGAACATCACATTTAGTGACCACATCTAACAACCAATTAACTGATTGACTCTATAAAGCAGTCACTTTTTCATCTTAAAGTTTTGCACAGAAGCAAACATGTTACAGCAAAACTTTTTAGCATGAATAAAGATTGGTATTTCATCATCCCAAAAGTAGCAAGAGCTCAATTTCCCTGATTTGAAGGTCTCAGGTACTTAAGTGCCAGTGCCTGAAGACAGAAGTTAATGTTGAGTAATAACTAGTAACCACTATACTGCTCCTGGCTTCTAATAATGTAACCTCAATGCATTATAAAAAAAATTTGATAGAGTTATGGTATCGTTATACTCGTCAAAATGGAAATTAATATTTGTGTAATGTTCTGTGTTGATGTTATATCTTTGCCGCAGGCTTTCAGTAATGAGACACTCTAACAAAACACTGCTGGTCTGTTTGGACTTGATCACAGACACAGTGTCTGCACAATGCATCTGTATGTACATTAGACCTAATTTTTGGTAACCTTCACACACTAAGCATGAAAGTATAAGTACATTTATACATGTACATCTATCTGATGAAGAACTGGCAAATGTAATTCCCCGGGTGAGATGGGTCGACATTTACAATCATATTCACATTTTATCAAAATTAACCATGTAAAATCTCATTTACATGAACAGCAAGTGTGCATGTCAACCCCAGAAATTAAGAAAAGTGACAAACATATTTATGCATGTTAGCTATTTGTGTTTATCACATTGCCATCAGATTCAAATACACCTTAACCCTTAAAGTGATACTTTAAGACTGAGTCAACAGCTTTCCTTGGGGCACTTCGTGCACAATGTGCCCCGAAGAAAGCTGTTGACTCGCAAGTACTTTTTATTTTACACTATAGGCCTGCTGGTATTTGAATGAAAGGTATCTTCACGAAGGATTTGAATCTTTTAACTAAATTATGTTTAACGGTACTGAGAAAATGACTAAAGCCGTGATTAGCACTTTCAGGATTAATTTAGAGGACCCAATCTCTCCAATACATTTGGCAGTAAATCTGACTAAGGTACTGTGTTAATTTTGTTGGCCTCAACTTCAGAGACAACCACTGACTGTTCTCCCAACAGCCCTGGAAGGTCTAGCAAATAAGGCACCCAATACATCACTGCTTTTAATATTTTGTAAATAATTTGTACTTCCATGGTACTTGTGTCAAGGTTACCAAAATTAAGACTAACACACATATAGATATAACAGAATAGATAGAACAAGAAGCAGCAGAAGGAGAAAACAAATGGGCACCTAAAACAATACAGTAGAATCTGTTTTGAGAGACCACTGTAATGAAAGACCACCTGCCTTTTAAGAAAATATTTTCAAAGTCCGTTTTGCTGTCTTTTCCATGTTATTGCACCTCCATTGAGAGACAACCTGCTTCATGTGACCACTTTTTGGCCTGTCTTGAGGGCAGTCTCTCAAAACAAGTTTCACTGGATATCTACCTATGGGTCCATGAGGAGACAGGACAAGGATCTTTATAAAAACAAACGTTTATATATGTATATTTCACTGAAATACAAAGATTTGATTGACTGACAATTATAAAGTCTTACATGGTAGTGAAAAGAAATGAGTTGAAAAGTAAACTTTCTGACATGATGCCATATGTGCAAGTTTCCATGTGACACCTACTGATTCATGAGGGGACATATTCAATGCAAAATGATTACCTGAGGCAAATCTTGAACACTGAACAGATGCAACAGATTGACCTAAACCTCATATATTGTTTTAGGAAAACATGCTTCGTATTTGTCTGTGAGAATTAGATACAAGATGACTGAGACCTTGGCTGACCTTGATATGTGTATATTCCACCCTGAGATGTGCTGAGTTGAACTTCAGCTGCACCTTGAACTGAGCTCAATGAGCAGAGCTGAGCCTATCTTAACTTTAAGCTGAGAGTATATATATACCAGTGACCCAGATGC
Source organism: Hermodice carunculata (assembly GCA_964020975.1). NCBI lineage: Eukaryota > Metazoa > Annelida > Polychaeta > Eunicida > Amphinomidae > Hermodice > Hermodice carunculata. The sequence goes on from OZ026620.1 coordinate 34,682,927, forward strand.
TTCACTTTGTTGACCTACAGTTGTATTCAGATCCTACCAAGGTACATTCCCACCAAGCTTGAAGATGATTTGGTCTTGAGTTTTCGAAAATCACCTGAACATAAATATATATGTACACTAGTACTCCCAATATAAACCTTGCTAACGAGCGTTCTCATCATTAATCACACAATCTTTAAAATCTGTTAAAAACTGTGAAGGACCAAGTCAACCTACATTCAAAATTAGTTTGAGAGAATACAGCAGATAGTTTGGGAGTACATGTAGTTGAAAATTGCAAAACACACACAAAGTCATTGACAGTACCACCAGCTGAACAAACTAGGCTCAGGACTGTGGTCCCCAGAAATGTTTGTCAGCAACTCAACAGCAATTGATTCAACAGTTTTAGAAAAAGATTTTCAGGATTTTCCTTTAAAACCAACAACAACAAAAAAAAAACAAAAACAAAAACAAAACAAAACACACACACACACACAAAAACACCCCCCCCCCAAAAAAAATAATTGGAGTGTGACCAATTGAAGAAACTTGACAAACACTCATCCACAGCACATCTTTGAGAACTTTGAAGTAGTTCTGGTCAATGTTTTTGATGAAAACTACAACATGCATGTGCATTAGTGACCTCCCAGCAATCATGCTAACATGCCCTTACAGATCATTGCTTAATTTGTAAAATATCCTTAAGGACAGGTAAGACACCAAAAATAAATCCCACTTTAGTCAATCCTAGCTAAAACTCTATTTGTGTTAGGATAACATATCATATATGTGTGTAATCGTCATACTCCAAAGAATTTATATGGCCCGTATTTAGGTGTCTGTGATGTTAATTGTTGAATAAACAATTGAAAGTTGACCGCAAAGCATCCACTCCATAAATGTCGATATAAGTCACTAATTATTTGTGATAAAATCATAATTACACTTGCATCTTAATCCTGACATATTGGCAACAAAAAACGATCCTACGATTTTTTATGTTTGGTTTCGTTTTTCTGTTATCCACTCTCAAAGTTTGACGTTTCAATTTTCCCTTTGATTTTCAGGATGTTCATTTTCTTCATTTCATAGAAAAAGAACGAAGCAAAATTTTGAAAATCGCTGAATCCTTTTTGCAGTTCAGACATTACAGAATCAAAAGCCGTTAACCGGATTAAATTTCGCCCAGCCGTTTTCTTGGAATAACCATTCTTAGGTGGGGTTCTCGTCCTATTATCCTTTCTGAGAAAACAAGCTTCAAAGGCCTTTGATGTTGGTCATTTGCCTCTGAAACAATACCATTTCGTCAAGTTGTGCTGATATTTGTACAAAACGTAGAAAACATCGTCCCTTAGGGATGGTTCAACATTATCATCATTTTTGAATTAGTACTTAAGGTACTAAATTTCATGACCCCCCCTCCCTCCCCCCAAATTAGTACTTTAAAAATGATTTCCCTTAAAAATCATAGCAAAATTGCACAAAACAGGCCAAAAATTGACCATCATTTTCCATATTCTGTGAAAGTGTACAGACCCATTTAACCCCCTCCCCCCTTGCGTACTGTAAGTACTAATTCAAAAATGATGAAAATGTTGAACCATCCCTTAACATTTGGGGAGGTTGTCAATCAATTTTTGGCCAATCACATGAATAAAAGAGCCTTTGAAGTACAGAAAGCATTATTCAGCGATCTGTCAAACAGCGACAACGACAGTGTGGTTTCAAAGCGTGACATCACCGAGGCGGCCCTTCGGGCCCCGTGACCTCCAGCCTGGCAACGAAAATTGTGTTGCCTTGTTTCGGTGGGTGTCCTATGGCCGCTTGTGGTCTGTGCACGGATGCGGGTTTGGTCTTCCGCCCCCTACCTTTTCATCCCGTTTTTAGGGATAGTATTTTATTGTTTTTACTCCTATCTGTATACTTTATGTAGTTAGCTTGTTAGACTTGTCTGTACACTTTACTTAGTTAGCTTGTCATTATTTTGTAGTTATTTTGTCAATGAGTTTCATTTCTCTTTCCAACCTGAATTTTGTAACGTTATTTTGTGTGTTTTCTCTGCTGTTCACGTTTATGCTTATTTCGATGTGTTTATTTGTACTTTTATTTCCTCATCCCTGGGTTTCGATAAAATATCATATACGTGGGTATTGTTGATTAGAGTGTCAGTTTTTTTCCCCGCCTGTCTTTGGTGTGCAGGACCACTGGGGTAATCCATCGCGGCACGGCCTTTGAAGGGACATCGTTAGACGATTGCCGCTCCTCTTGAACATTTAGAGTCTCCCTTCGTTAGAACACAAAACAAGCAAGATAACTATAAAGTAAACCACTAAGGCTGTGATATGTTAGCATGTTTGCATCTTTTCCCTGCCCACAAACATACTTTCGGCATGTCGCCTTGTTTCGCGTTGCCGCCCTGATACCACTCTCCTTTTGCCATGAGCCGTTGCTACCTGCAGCCACGTGACAGGCTGTTAAGTATGACTGACGGGTGGCATTGTTCCGTTTGGCGGCTGAAAACCAAAATAATGACACATGGACGTTCGGATGTCCACATGCTTGTGTGGTTTTTGGCATTTTTCTCATATTTCTACTTTAGTTAAAAGCTTGAAATTTTGACAACTAATAGAAATGACATTCATCTTGTAAAAACCGTTAAAATCTCAAAATCGGCCATGCAAAGGTTTTTGGTGTCTTACCAGTCCTTAACAAATCAACAAATGTCAGTACATTAATTGAGGAAACACATGGGTGGAGAATGAGTCAAGCTACATTTCTACAAATTTAGAAGACTCCAACCTCCAGTTTGGGACAAGAAATTGAAATTACAAACACATAAAAATAAAAAAAAAAAAAAAAAAAAAAAAAAAAAAAAAAAAAAAACAAAACAAAAAAAAAAAAAAAAAAAAAAAAACAAAAAACAAAACAAAAAAAAAAAAAAAAAAAAAAAAAAAAAAAAACAAACCCAAACCGCAGCACCACTTGTTTAACTCATTCAATACTATGGTCCCAGGTCTTGGTCAGTGGTTTTGTCACTGCCTGGCAAGTCATGCTGCAGCTGCCCTTGTGGCAGCTGCAGCATGACTTGCCAGGCAGTGCCACAACCACTGACTTAAGACTATAGGCATGTTGGTACTTAAATGAAAGCCCTTTTCATGAAGAATTTAAATATGCAATTGTCATCTTAAATCTAGGTAAATATACATAAATATCAGGGACTGGTATGGAATGAGTTAAAAAAAAAATTGAGGTTCCTAGAAGTAACTCTGCACAATATCAAAGCATGTGCTTGAGAAGTAAAACTATTGGAAGATTAGGCCACTAAATGAAAAAAAAAAAAAAAAAAAAAAAAAAACACACACACACACACACACACACACAATCAATGAAACATGACATGCTGAACAAATGTGGTAGACACTCACCCAAGTATGTCTCTACCAAGTTTGAAGAGGATATGGCTGACAGTTTTAGAGCAGATCAAAGTTGAAATTGTAAATTCAGGGCAACAGATGGATGACAGACCATCCCAAAGCTTCAGCAGACTGACATGTTGTCAGCTGAGGTAAACATGATAAAAAAACCAAGCTGTTTTGCACATTGATTTGCTTCAGCATCACCACACTTTGTGCCAGTATAAAATCAGTGGTCCACCATATCGTGTGAGAGTGGTAAGCAGGGACAGATCTAGACTCAACTGTACATCCTTGGCTAAGATTTGAAATATAGGCATAATTTACAAACAAAAACAAAAAAACAAAAAAAAAATGGTCTCGACCCTTTAACAACTCATTTAAAAATAGTTTTGCCAATTTCACATTTCTGGAGCCAAATTAAAGAAATATTAGCATTTGGCTAATGGTAAGAGCAGTCCCTGGTATGTGGTATGTGAACACGTGTAAATTTACAACAAATACGATTAATATCCATGCGTGGTCCTGTATACTACCTCAGCTTGAAAGGCACCTGAACCGAAGTTGTACTGTTGAATATAAATCCACCATGTGAGGTAACGGGGAAGAAATGAATGTCAGTGTTGAATACATGCACATGCATGCCTGCCTCTGTAAGTCTGTCATAACACATGTATACATACAAAACCTTCAGGCCTTTCCATCCCACAATAGACCTCTATTAACATTGTGAAAGTGGGTCACTGTCCAGCAGGGGTTATTTTTATTTCAGTGGTTCTGGGTCTAACTTCCATTGGGTGGAATTTCATTGCTGTCACCAATATGGGTAAAGCAGCTATATTCACACAGTGAAATCTGTCTTCAAAGGCCATGCACCCTTACATGGGTTGTTGCTTCTGGTATAAGTCTGACATTACACTGTCATTTCTGGCAAATAACTGGAATTGTCAGTGCCTTAGTATCTGACACTGCACTGACATCTGACTAACAACAGTCTGACAACTGACATTCATCTGGATTTTGATGAAATTCCACTTAGTATCAGTTAATTTGCTGTGACTTTGACAACTGCAACTCAGTACACTGTATGGGCAAACTGGTATTTCCAGTCAAAACTCATGACGACACTCATATGTCTGACATTTTCACTCACCAAAACACATTTTAAGGAACAAAAAGTATGTTTTCTGTTATGTGATTCATTTATCTGACATAAATTTGGGGAACAGATGGTGTCATTATAATGAGGTCTCACTCTAGCTGGTTGGTAACTGCAAAACAACTGACACTTTGCTGTCAGTGTGTTACCAGACCTGACAATTAGCTGGCAAAGCACTGACATGGCAACGACAAAACTCGGGTACAAGACTGATAAAAGACTGACAGGACTTAGTGATTTAATCAGGGCAAAATATTATGATTTTTTTATGCACCTAGACTGCCTAGAAAAAACACAACAAAAGGATTATTATAACTGTATACAACCATTTAGCACAAGAAATTTGGAGTTTCAAGGTAGAATAGTCAAGTTACATCGGTGCAAATTACAATAGAAACTAATGGAAACACTTATACCCAGCCCACCTGCCTAGAGAGCCCTCTACTGAGAACCCAAGTGAACCAGTTGATCTTGACCTTACGTATTGTATGCCTGTAGTTTGAATACAAATATAATCCTTGCAAATGGTAGGCACAATGAAATCCCATTATAAAAACACCCAGATACAAATATTGACTTAACAATATCTATTTCAAGGAACTCTTAAGTCAAATCTCTTCTTTCCTATATGACACATTCATGTATCTGACACACTTTGCATGGAAAAGATGATGCCGATATACTCAGGTTTCACTGTGAGACATTAAGCAATAAATTTTGTTTGGATCTCTTTCTATTCAGAAAATGTGGTGGCAGTGGTGCATGCCGTGGTCACAAGGACACGCACACTGGCAATTACAGGATAATGTGGTAATAACAATTAACACTAGCATTGTGCCTGAAATCAGCAGAACAGACATGTTAACCCTTTTAGTCAAGACAACAGTCACATTTATTCAAATCAGTATATTAATTTATTCCACTTTCTCGTGCAAAGGTCACAGATTTCAGTACCATATCACGTCTAGTCTTACTAAGCGTCTGTGCCAAATTTGGAAATAAATAGGATGTACATAACTCACCATTTCTTTTTGGGCACTCACTAATTCATCTAAAATAATTCAGCTATTTATAGATGTGCACGAGTGACAGGAGCGCTTACATGTAGTTGATGGACATGAGTGACAGTCTCTGTACATCAATATGGGGTCTGTACGCTTTACTTATCAGACTACCCTCATTGTATGAATGTTACTCTATTTCCAGGCAGAGGCAACACATATTTTTTCTGCCATAGCAAACGTTTGGTAATACAGCGGAGACGACAGCAGATCCTCCGCTAGACAACAATGCCCAAGACAAGTATCAATCTTTGTCTTTGGAAATTACAATCTCTGATCGCAAGTTGCTTCCTCCCCAAAATCTGTCATTATTTTTCTTTGATGTTGCATGTTGACAAAGCAATTTTTACAAAATCTGCCTTCTGACTCCTGAATTTTCAGTTGGATCGGTTGGCAGCACTGAGCATGTCTGCTTCCATCACATTCAAAATGAAGACATCAAGTACAATTACGAACTCATGAACACTCAAGTTCATGTTGGGATTACCATATTCTTCCCAATGAGAGCCCCTGCTCTCGTTTTGGGCTCCCTTCCTCCATGAATGTCGAATAATTAAAAAAAAAACAAACAAACAAACAAACAACCCCCCCCAATATAAATTACATTTAATGATCTCTTTTTTCATAGTATCTTACCTACATAGATGTTCCAACTAGGGTTCTGAATGGAAGGCTCATTACATTGTAATTTTGTAAACTTGAGCCTCAGGCATATATAGGAAGGAATTCAGTAATTGCTTATATACCATCAGCAATAGGGACACACCCAAAATAATAAGCTTGTTGCTACACCATAGCCTTCACTGTTCAAAGCAAATTTACCTGTTTTAAAATGGTGCGATTTTTAAGGATAATGCATTGTCTAAAATTTGTAAAAGGAGACACAATGTAACAATTTATTGCAAATTTGTAACAATTTGAAGATCCTGATCAAGTTATGTTTGGTACAGCAGGTGGGCATACAGTACCAGTGCCTGCTGTAGATGAAATATCTTCGTGATTTTATGAAAGTTTTATCTTCATTTCAAGTTTAGTCATATACATTCAGCCTTTCAAAATTATCCTACAAAGCATTGCGGCCTATGAGCATATCAGGGAGTGACCTGCATGTAGATCAAGCACAAAATATAGATGTTGTTTCATTGTTAACTCTTTCAGTGCCATGTTTTGGACTGAGTGAACAGCATTCCTCAACGTGCTTTGGGTGCAATGCACTCAAAGCATGCGGAAGAAAGCTGCTGACTTACACTATTATAGAACTGGGTAACTACAGGCATGCAGGTACTTGAATGAAAGGTCTCTTTTTCACAAAGAACAGGAATTTAGCACCCTTATTAAAATTCAGAACAATTTGTTTTAAGCACATGTAGTTCAACTTGAGTCACAGTTGGTATTAAAAGAGTTCATGTTAATTACACCGCGCAGCCTGCTGAGCACAACAGGTGTTAGTCACATGTACCTGAGTGAGGCCATTCATCCACAATCTCTTATCCAGGTAAATGGGTTTCTTGAAAATTCATTATTAGGGACACTGAATGTTTGATGAGACAGTAATATGATCTTTATCTGTGCACCTTGCTTTTGGTACTAAAACAACATTTTGGTATACTACTATTGGAAACATGACCGTTTTTGCAGTGAAAAAAAAAAAAAAATGGATGGTGGCCATTGAAGCAAATAATGCTATACAAAACACCATTTTTAGTTTACTTTAAACATATATTTATATCTCCTGGATTACCCTGAAGTACATCAACATGACTAATAAAATGGGTTCTTCAAACACAGTGACATACAGTATATTTACAGTACACACAGGACACTACAAACTGTGTTGTCATGTCATTTATATACATGAGAGGATTACATATCATAAATAAATTTAGGTTGGACTGGATTTACCACACATGTATTTGCTTTTAAATTGAAAATGATCATTATCATATGGTTTAAAAATTGTAGGAATACATAGGATGAGTCCACTGCACTTTAACCCAATGGGGATGGAGTTTACAGTTGTCTTTCAGCATGCTGTCTGGATACAAACGTGCCAAGGAAACCTTTTGACCAAGAACATTCATACATCTGTATGACAAATGAGCAAAAATTAATGCAAAATGCAAAGCAGACAACAGCTATGACATAGAAAGAACTTTCAATGGGAATAAAATGCATTCCCACCAGTCAGCATTTAGGACCCTTGAAATGACAATAATTGACTTCTACTGATCAAAGAACAGAGCCAATTCCCAATTGATGATCTCCATGGCATGAAACTCAGATTCACTGAATGCTTGTCTTGTAGGTCAACATGACAATCAATGGCTTTTACTACTTGCACGGTCTAGGCACCAAGAGCTCACTGTTCACTGAAGTTTTATAATCCCATTCGTCTTTCTTTAGTCCAGATATTTTGCCAAAGTACAGCCTCTTAGCAGATCAAGTTCTATGTTCTCTCTACTACACTTGCCCAGCAGACCTAACTTGTGGATTGGGTCTGCTTTGGAGGCAAAACATGTGGGGAAACAAACAAAGCAGATGATATTTGGAATTAATGGTCCCTGTTGACTGGTGTGCCCAGACAAGTGTTTACACCAATATGAACCTGGAACATGTCGAATCCATCACCTTTGCCATCAATGGCAGGTGAGCCAGCTATGGATGCAGGCAATGAGATATACACAGTCGGGATGTTCAGATGTTAATACAGGGCCAGAATTTCGGCGAGAATCCATTCATGTAAAGATTCTCCTAAACTTGTCTTTCTTTAAAAAGAAAACTAATTGACAAACATCCAAACAGATTCTTGCAAAATTTTGCGAAATTCTGGCCCTGTAATAGGTGTCCGCTTGGTCTGCATGACCAATAATATTGTCCTAACAGTGAACATTGTGTATACTCCTGAACTTCTTTTTCTCTTTGAGTTACTTTAGTTTGCAATCCATATGATCCAGTAGTCTCCCCCAAACAAAAAGCCTGTTGTTTTTATTGTTCCAACATCAAACCTCTCAGTAAATCTGTTTGAAACACGTATTTACAATTCCTATACTGGTTTATTCTTCAATGATTTCAGTTAAACCACTTATTTTTTGTTTTTTGTTAGGAATTTTGGACACGTCTAGATATATTTTATAAATTTGGTAAGTGTAATCCAATTGCTTTTCCAAACATATATCTTAAAACATATTTTGGCTCATAATTTGTCAAATTATAGATGGCGCCACTAGTACCATTAGCGACTGAGACTTTGTCCCCCCCCCACAATCCAACCAAATGTGGTGAAGATCCGACAAAAATTCAAGATGCTTGAGTGTTCACTAGATTTCAATATTTTGACCCCTATATTATATAATATTGTAGGTGGTGCCACCAATATCGAAAGGGACCTAGATTTTCACACACCCTGTAAATCCTGAAAGTTATTTCGGTTAACTTGGAAACTGTGGACAGTATCGCACTAACGAGCAAAAGTTTATGGATGGACGGTATAAACTCTGCCACCTTTGGTCAGCAGAGCTAACAAAAACAAAAATGCACAATTAAATCCAGCTCCGTACATATTAAATGGTTAAACGGTATCTGTGATCGCCAGAATTTGCAATGGTGGTTTCAAATGAGTGAAATTAAGGTTTCATAACCACTGGGAAGGCTTAGTGGAAAGCTTTCTTCATGAAAAGCAGTTTACAGAAACATATTTTCATTTATGAAGAACTGAAATTGAAAAATGAATATAAATCACCAAGCACATATTTGATTCAGCTGATCTGGTTTGTGTCCCTAGAATGATCAAAAGCCATTACCCACTGTTTTGATTGCTTATCACCAATTGTGCCTCATAGAATGACTCGAGTATTCTTCTAAGCTTCATGAAAGGGAGTTCAGTATTCACGTAGCTCTCGGTTACAATTAGCTCTAGACATAGTAGCTTTGATGCTTATGTTCTGAGTGTACACTCTAAACATAATCCTCCGGGCTTCTATGTCTAGAGCTAAGTTACAATGGAGCAGTTAGTTTTGACAAGGTATAATAATGATACTTCTGCGGCTCTCTGCTTATCTGTTGTAGTCCTGTCTGAGACAGGTGGCTTGGGAAAATATGGTATGCAATAGGAGCCTAATGGAATCTTAGTTCTCCCTTTTGTCACCTTATTGTGACAATCGTGTCCATGACTGAATTCATAGTTACGCTGGTCTGCTGTTACCAAGTGGGACACACCATGGACATGCTATCATGGCCACAGCGGAGGCTTAACTGTGAAACTGTGGATCGTAACCCTACACATCCATGGATATATGTTAAGATTCAACAATTTGCATGTGTCTGCCCTGCAGCCTGGTACCTTGCAATTGTTCACAGGCATAGTACAGCTTTAACTTGATCAAAATCACTCTTTCAAACTTCCCAATACACTTTAATATGGCTGTCGCTGACCTGCTGATAGTGGTGTCCCACTTGGCTGGTAATAACTTAAATGATGAGGAGGTGGAAACCATGGTAATTCTTCAGGAATTCTCACCAGCTTGTGCTGCATAGGAGATTAGGACAACACAAGGGTCACAGAGCTACATGACTGGTTTGAGTCCAGATGCAGCTTGAAATAACACAAAGCTTTCAGACTGAATATAATTTTCAAGACGCAGGTACTTTACAAACTTTGTGCAAGCACAACTAAATTTGGCTCAACTGATCTGCATAAAAGTAATTGGTGACCAAAAGATATGAAAATAACTTTATGACGGATTGTTGGGTTTGGCGATTTTTATTTTTATTTTAGTGGCCAATAGTGGAGAAAAAGCTATGGGATCTGTGTTCAGCAATGAAATTGTTTGCACAACAACAACGAGTTGAAGCTTAATGCAAAAATCAGACCCCAGGCTAAATTATTGAGCATAGTTTCACAAAATTTGAAGCTTCTGTGATCAACACATTTCCATACAAAACTGAACATCCTCATGAACGAACATAACAATATACATGCACATAATGGGTAAAAATATCAATAATATTTTAATCAGGCTCATATTTTGTTTACATGAGTTGCAAAGCAAAACGTGTAAATTTGCTCTAAAACATATTTTTGTAAAAAAGAACTTCTTGGGGAAACCACCCAAAATATATTACAATTCAGAATAAAAACCGATTTTTTTTAGTGTCTGTGACTGTGTTATATGGTATCTGCCAAACATGATGAAGAGACTGTGACACACAAGATCTTCCATCAGACAGTCTTGAAATACATTGGTGAAATGTGTTAACCATGTCTCTATTTCTGACAAGCTATCAGAAATAGAGACATATATCAGGGATAGGTCGGTTAACCATTATTTTCACAAGTTGCTTCAGACCAATCAATTAAACAACAATCAATAAATGTGACACACCCCTACTCATCAACACTGTGACAACCAACGGCAACGCTGCGGCGCCAAAATTTCTCTCTCTCTCTACTTACTGTACTTCACTACATAAGCTTTCGTATAAAATTTGACAATTATTTTTCCGAGTATTTCGTTTCAAAGATAGGCCTAAAGGTCCCCCGAACTGTCAATGCAGTAGCAATGTTGTCATTGTCATTGATCTCAAAGTCACAACTTCAGATCATTCAGATATTCTTGTCTTACAAAACGTAAACTTTCCCCCAATTCTCTCAATCTACATTGTACATTTTCCGACGAATTTCCCTCAACCTGAACACTGACATTTTCACGCTTACCAGGTCATCAATTCTGTGAGTATCCTACCAGTCCTTCCCAAAAAGATGATCCTCTGGCGAAATAATCCTCTCCGACGGTGGCTGCCCGACGGTGACCCCAATCGTCCACAAGCCAAGGCAAGTGCTCTCGCTTGCCTTTGCGTCCAAGTTCAAGAGAGGTCGCCGATTTTGGGCACGAAAGTTTTCGCGACTGACGTAATTGGTTACATTTCCGAGGCATGTGGAACCGAAATAAACATCTATCCTCCAGTATCTACATTAACATGGCGCGATTAGTTAAAAATTACAACATTCCACCCAGGCCAACTGCGATACTTCGCAGCCCGATCCATTTAACAACTTCCTACGTTTATTTCTACCTCCTTCGAAGAGTCGCGCTGAAGAGTTAGCTTCAGGGAGTATGCACTGTTGCCCGCAAGAATTTCGATTGATGCAATTCCTTTGCTGTCCATGCTGGGCTGATGCAGCTTCTCCTACCCCCGCCCCCACCCCCTCCATGTAATTACCCTGTATCACGGGCTGCAACTCTAACCTTCTTTTTGTACAAAGATAAAAATAACAAGTCACGACTATTTGGGAATGTTTTGTGTGAGGCACAGGTACTCATATGGGCCAAACCCTATGCTAGGGCTATTCCTAATACCATAAATTGCTTTAATTTAGCTGTATTCTTATCTTCGCTTATTTCGCTGGTGGCACAAAACCGTGAAAATAAAAACACAATGAAATAGTATTTTAACATTGTTTGAATAGGAATTATGTCCAAAACAGTGAAATTAAAACTACAGTGGAATGTCAAAAATACGAAAACCGTGAAAATTTATACTCGCGAAAATAAAGCAATTTACAGTACTCCATGGCTTACACCAAACTGTCCTAACAACTCTTGATCACTTAAATTACAGAAACATTATTTATCACTAGAATGCAAGTATGTGAAGACAAAACATTAATTTTTAAAAGTTCCTATCCAGTTGTAGGCTACTACATGTACATGTACAGTGGTACCTGCTGCATGCAGCCATTGCTGTAAGCAGCCACATAACTTTTTGTAGTCATTAGACTCGAACATAGGAGTAAATATCTTAGTAAAATTTACCTGTGGTAACAGGTCACCTCCTAAATGTGGCCACTTTTTCTTGGCAGAAGGGGTGGCCACATATACAGCAGGTACCACTATATACTGTAATGGTTTCACTTAGTTACTCAATACAAAGACAATGGTTTGTTATTACATAAGAAAAAAGTAATTTATGATCATTTATCCCTTTAAACAAATCAAATCTTAGTTAAACTGGTTAAATTGTGATGCTAAATTATTTTTTAGATGGACACATTCTGCTAACCAGTAAAACATACGACAGTCTCCTGTCATAACCTTTGATTCAAGGACAATTCAAGTTTTTGAAACAAATGTGATTGTACCCAAAGAGGATTGGAGTCGCGCATGAAAAGACAAAAAACAAAAAAAATAAAACAAAAGAACAAAACAAAGACAAAAAAACAAAACAAAAAAACAAAAAAACCAAAAAAAAAACAAAAACAAAAACAAACAAAAACAAAAACAAACAAAAAAACCCCCCAAAACCAAACAAACACCCCCCCCCCCAAACCATACACACATTTATATTCATGAAGTCATCTGGTGTTCAAAATCTCATCAAGAACAGAAATATATACCACTTTGGTTTTTTGTGTACTTTGTGCTCATACTGCATATATTTATAGAAAATAAGAAATTCAATTATTTGCCAAGATTTGGAAAATCATGTCATTTCAAGACAATATAACTTCAGCACCCAATACAAACATGTTCAATCTTTTCAGCTCTTTTACAAATGTGTAATTTTGTCTGAAACTTATGTATTTGCCTTGGAGGGTTGTACTGGTCACTTTTTGGTGCACACCAGCACAATGTGTATTACAAAATGACTTGGTCAGATTTTGATCAAATTTGGCACAATAGTCAAGCTATATGGTAACAAGACAAGTGTACAGCTTAGAGGTCCCCTGTCCACATTCTTCAAAGAAAGCATAGTCAGATCAAGGTCATCTACCGATTGGGAATTAGGCCATGGTCATCCATCTTGGAACCTACTATAGCCTTTATAGAGGAATATACCTGTGCAGTATCTCCAATATAAATTCTATGCTGCTGCAGTAAATATTTCTCATTATATAATGGCAATAGTAGCCTTTAATCTACATCCAAAAATAAGGAAAAAATAAACTATTAAATCATTTTAAATTCATAGAAAATTGTAAAATATTCCGAGCCAGCCAATCTCAAGGGATTGAATGCTGTTATATTTACTGTGTATTTTCATATACATATAAATACTGCATCATAATTAAACAGTGGAAATAAAAAACAAAGTGAACTGTGACAGTCTGTGCTCAGCTGACATGTACATATACTCTTGTGATTTTTTAAGATTTCCCAAGAAGAGAACAAAGAAATTTATATAAAATCCAAAAATCAATGGAGCGTGACCAATTGAGCAAACTTGATAGAGAACCACCCAAGGTACACTGCCACGGAGTTTAAGGTGAATCTGGCCAAAGGTTTCTTGAGAAGTCGAAAATGTGAACTGTGGATGCCGACGGACGACAGACAATGAACGGACAAATCTGGTAGAGACCCACCCAAGGGACATTGCCACCAACTTTGAAGTTAATCTGGAAGACTGTTTTGGAGAATTTGAAAGTGTGAATTAGCATTAGAATGCCCATTGACTTGCAAAGTAATCAATAGGAAAAGTGCACTTACCGATAAGTACCCAAATTAAAAAATCATTGAAAATCATGAATCCACAGCAGTGTCACCTAGTGTACAACTATGTTTGACCCTTCCACAAGAAACATTTACAATAAGTTTCAGCTTAATCGGAGTGTCGGTTCTGGAGAAGATGTCGAAATAGCAATGACACACACACACAAAATTGCAGCGTGACCTGGTGAACAAATTAAGCACTAGGTGTCATTAGGAATGTTCCTGTGTGATGTCAAAACAGTTTCAGAGAAGATTTTGTAAGATTTGCCCCCCCCCCCCCATCATAACAAATCCAAAAATCAATGGAGCATGAACATTTGAACAAATCTCATGGAGACACACCCACGGTACATTCCCACCGAGTTTGAAGTCAAACTGGATGAAGGTTTTGGAGAAGAAGTAAAAAATGTGAACTAGCATTAGAATGTCCATTGACTTACATAGTAATCAATAGGATAGGCGCATTTACTGATAAGTAGTTGAATTGAAAAAATCGTTAAAAATCAGGAATCCTCAGCATTGCCACATATTGAACAACTTTGTTTGACCCTTCCACAAGAAACATATACAAGTTTCAGCTTAATCAGGCAGACCATTCTGGAGAAGTCAAAAACAGCAAAGATCATAAATTACAAAAAAAAATGCAGTGCCACCTGGTGAACAATTAAGAACTAGGAATCCTGTGTAATATCAAAGCAATTGGGCGAGTGGCTTTGGAGAAGATTTTTTAATATTTGCTCAATAAGGAACAAAAATTTTCAATAAAAATAAAAGAATCACCGGAGCATGACCATTTGAACAAACCTGGCAAAGATCCACACAAGGTGCATTGCCACCAAGTTTGAAGTCAGTCTGGATTATGGTTTCGGAGAAGTCACAGTGTAACGACAACGTGCCACCTATTATCTGGTTCAATACTTATGTCTGACATTTATCCGCAAATATCACAGAAGATTAAGCCACATATAAAACAACACATCTTTGTTCACAGGTTTATCATATTTCATATATTTGTAAAATTCTCCATTCAAGTTTTCCATTGCAAATGTCTGCAACTATATCTATCATCACCATGAGGCATCACAGGTTTCAAAACCTTAGTCAGCCACAGTATTTTTCCTTTTTAATTAAAATAATGGCAAATATCTACAGTGAGAATGTGTCCATCGACAGAATCCTTAACGGTCCACTTGATACACAATATACAAGTATATTACAGTCATTTTCCACAATCAGTCAGAGGCCAGCTTCTTCTTTTTTAGCTTTTTTTGTTCTTTGTCATAGGCTGCTCTCTTCTCCTTCAATTTTCTTACCTGCAAATACATGAAAGTTGAACATAACATTTGTATAAGTTTATGAGATAGTTTCTGTACAAAAAATATTCACATCTGCTTTGTTGTTTATAAAAGATGTATGGCAGGCATAGTGTGAGTGAAATGAGACCAATGGCCTAAATATTGGTTACTTAGACAGCCTTTACTTGACCAAAATTTACATGTATATTGAAAGATAAAACAGAAATCCTGCCATGAGGCTCTCAGGTGTATACAATATGAACACAAATTTTGGGTGGATTTATACCTAATGTATGATGCTTTTGCCATTCTAAACCCAAACTGAAATGCAGATTCCAGTAAATATTGATACTGTCTGTTTCAACTGAACCCTGCAAAGCATTCCCATATTTTGGTTACTTTTAATAAATTAGTGATCTTCTTTGTGTGTGTGTGTGTGTGTTGTGTGTGTTTTTTTTGCATAAGATAATACCATTACCTGTGAACAACAAGAGGCCAATGGGCCTAATGCTCTGCTGACATACAACCTGATTACCAACAATTTCTCTTTGCCATTGATGTCCAAGCTATACCCTGCCATGACAAAATCACCTCTTTTAACTTTACAGGCCTGGTGACCAATGAAAAAAGGTCTAGGTCATTGATGCTATATAATATATTAGATTGGACGTGATCTATATAGCTTATAAATTTGGCTGTCTAATAAGCCAAGTTGACATTAGGGACAGGAAATGACCTCTCGTCACTCAACTTGTTAAGTTACCCTGGAAACCAGAATCAAACTTCTCTTTTGTATCCCCTTTAAGGGCTACTTTTAGTGAAAAAATTAAAGAGTATAGCCTGTTGATGATAAATAAACACAGAAGACCACTAAATAAGCCAAGCTTCCATCCCTAGCAGTTGTTTCCCTTATTTAAGTTTGAGCTCCATGCTCAGTTACAGAAAGTTATCCCTGATGACGTGTGGCCCAGATCAAGGCTGGGCTTCAGCGGGCAAGCTCAGCTGAGATGTCTACTTGGCTTATTTAATTATTTCTCAAGATACAGAATTTAATATTTTCATAAATATTTTCCGTCAAAGTACAGATGGTGCCAATATTCTACAATGGGCAGCAGGCAACAGCCAATCAAATGGCTGCATTTCAATCTTTGACCAGTGTTAGTTTCAGGACTAACCACGGCTTCATCAAACGAATAATAATGAACTTTTTTGTTTCATGACGGTGAATAACATTTATCTGTCCAAAAAAAACTATAATTTTGTGTTTCCATGCTTTGAATTTGAAGCAAACAGTTTGGGGTGTTAAAAGTTTTCGAGGTAGGCCACAACGCTTTGGTTACATACATGCAATGCCATCTGTTGACAGAATTGTAAACTTCCATCTTAAACAATTGATCTACCGTTTCCACTATTTGGCATTCCTTATCCATTCCAAATGTGATGTTAAAGTTGAGCACAGTGTTTACTTCTAGTCCAACAGTGTGTGTGTGTGTGTGATGCTCTAAGGCTGGCAGAATCAATGGCATTCTTTGCTTGCATTAATTTACACACACTTAAAATTCAAAGCGGTAATTTGGCACTAAGCCTGCTTAGTGATTGCAATGAAGTGCTACTTTACTGGGAGATCAGCTGGGTGGCTGGTAGAGACCTGTGTAGGCCTACTATGCGAAAAGTGCTGTATCGGGGGTAATTATTAGAGTCAAGCTAAGTCTAGCCATGATAAAATCGACTTTAATACACCTCATCCAGTGACTGTGTGGATTCTATGGCCGACGTTGGATTATCATGACCTCAGCGCTTCAGTCATGATAATCCAACGTTGGCCATAAAATCCACACAATCATTTTTCTAAGCTTTCCAACTTACCTCCTGAGATTTCTTTTTCTTAGAATACATAATCTTGTTATATAGCCGTCGCTTTTTCTTTGGGATCATCATTTCTGAGAGTCTGCGTTCTTCTGCCTGTTGTTTCTGTAGTTTGCGGTCAATGTCTACAGTCTCCAGAGAACCTTTCTGGACCATCATCTTGCTGGCACTTAATCGCTGAAACACATTGTGCATTCATAATTTAATTTTTGTGCCCTTCAAAAACATCACTCCCCTTATGAAAGTATGGGTCAAAATCACAAGACACCTGGCAAATACCTTATATTTAATTACATGATGATCAAGGTTATAGATGAAATAAATCACAGAAGTACTCGTGTATCTTGTATAAGTAGTGGCCCTAATTTTTTCTGGCAGAATTCCATCCCAAAGCATACAATACACTTGGCAGCTTCTCTACTACTCTAAGTGTCACGGTATGTGAAATATAGCCCACACAAGCATTTTCCATTGCATGATCAAGGGTCAAGACTGGTCATGTAATTTTGGTACATGGTACGCCCCTATCCCAAAACCAAGTATGGCATCTTTAAGTTTTGTGCTATAAGCAACAGGACCAAGCTTATCATTTTCCAAGTGAAGAACAGATGAATGGGATGCAAATCTACTGTCCACATCACGTTCCAGTGGAGGACTAATGAAACATGGTAAAGTGTTCGCAAGATTCTCACAATTTGAACTATGTCCATAAACACCATATTAATACATGTAGTTTAAATCTAAAATTTAAAAAAAATGTAATTTTTTTTATAAATGGATCCATATGAAAGATACAGAGCCAAATATCTTTATGGTCTGACATGGATAGCTTCTGAAATGTTTCTGCAATGTCTCAATGCTAAAATGAAATTTTCCAGGTCAAAATATGAACACTGGAGCCCCATCATTACAGTCACCTATGGTCACAGTTGGCAATAATCATAGCTTTTTTTGGGGGGGGGGGAGGGGGGGAGGGAGAGAGAGCGGCAGTCATATTTTCCAAAACTTATCCATTTATATAGGTAAGTAACAAAACTGTTTCTTTAAGTTGCTATGTTAAGAGTTGTGACAAGCCCAAGTTTATTTTAATAAGACATATCCCTACTTATTTCTTTCCGTAAATTAGTCAAGCAAATTAGCATAATTAAAATGCAATTAGAGATTGCTAGATCTATGCCCCCCTTTCAAGTTATTGTGTGAAAACCTAATTCCCTAATATGGCTCTGTGACCTTGAGAATTGGGTCAAGGTCACCCATCTTTGAACTCATTGGAGACCTTATGAAGGACTGTAATCACATGTAATTTGACAGGCCTATATAAAAACTTTTTCAACTTTTCGCGTCAAAACTAAATTCACCAAAATGGCTCTGTGACCTTGGAAATTGGGTCATGGTCACTATCTTCAACCTTACTGGAGACCTTAATCAGGACTATAAGCATGTCCAATATGCAAGCCCTAAGAAAAAAACTTTTTGAGTTATCGCGCGAAAACTGCGTCCACCCACAGACACGCACACACACACACACACACACACACACAAACAAAAAGTAATTGCTATATGCCTGCTCCTCCTTTGCAGGGTGGGGGCGAGGGGCATAATAATTTTCAAAAAGGCACAATAGTACTGAAGCATCCACATTTCTTTCATTTCTTTTGTGTGACAATGTACATTGGTGGGCGACTTTTACCTTCCTCTCTTTCTTGTCCATACTTTTGTGGAACTTTTCTTCTGGTTCCACCTCCTCTATATCTGCATGTTTCCTCTTTTTCTTGACAGATTTATGTGGTTTTTCCTCTTCTGAATTGAAATAAAAATGCATGTACAAATGAGCAAAGAACCCACCAGTTACAAAATCTGTCATCAACTCAATCATTACAAAACCATTATCTCCATTTTCATAAGGGTGTAACGATATGCTCATTGCCACAATACAATATGCATCTTGATAAAGACAAGACACTACAATATATTCCACAGATCTTTCGAAGTACCATGTGTTGACACTCAACATATGCTACCTGAAAATGTGAAGTGTGCAATAATCAATGATGCATTGCACTAAATTTGTGTTATGGCACGAGATGCTGGGTTCATTTGAACCTGCGAAACCCCCGTAAAACATCATCAATCCCACTTAGGATTAGAATAAACAGCATAAAATGCTGTAACAACAATGTGAACTGCATCAGTCACTGCCACCAGACTGGATAACTCCCACTTTTGCAGACACATGGGCCCTGTAAGCACTTTTAACAACAAAGCTAATGTGGTGAAACTTCTGTACACATTTCCAAAGCAACTGTGAAAGTGGTCTTTCAATATGGGTAAACTTTTCAGCAGAGGTTTGGTAATGTTCAAATGACAGTTTATGGGATCTTGCATACCAAGGCCTCTCAACACGTCTTGTGTAGTTTTTCATCTCAGCTTTGACAAGACTGGAATGTTAGAAACACAGATCTGCCAACACGATCTACAAAAGCAGACATTCTGTCCCATTTGACAACACTGTCCTGACAGAGAATATAATGGCCTCCAAAGCCAGATTTCACTGTACCTTCCTCCTCATCCGAGTCCTCATCTTCTTCCTCTCCTTCCTCCTCCTCCTCCTCCTCCTCCTCTTCTTCCTCATCTGATGCTTCATCTACCTCTTCATCCTCCTCCTGAGCTTCTGTTTCTTCTTCATCTTCACTGGATTCCATATTTTCAACTCCTGAAATAAATATAGAAACTCCTTTATCTATTCTAGCATAAGATTAACCAAGGAGGGTAGAGAGAGCTTTCTACCCTCCTGGGATTAACCAAGAGTGTAAATGTTTTCTAGTATTTTCCTTAACTGCATTCAGTGCAGGACTGTAAGGCTTTCTGTCTTTATTGTGAGAAAGCCAGTCCTATAGTACTCTCCCACACAATGCAAAGATTTTTTTGTTGTATTGAAATAAAACTAGACATGCCTTCAATAAAAGCGTTGACTATAGGGTCTACCATTTGTCCAAATTCATGCCGACACCAAAATCTGATCTGTTCATCTTGCCAGGTAATGTAAGCATATCACCAAATTTGAGCAAAATTCATGGAGGCATTCTGTAGATATTGCAGTTACAAGAATGTGCACATCGCGATGAACAGACGGATAGTCCGAAAACAGAAAGGGTCCCCCCTGGGGTGGGCCCTTAAAAAAGACTTTGTCTGAGGCCTTGACTAAAGACACAGCTCCAAAGCTGCTCTTAGGAGAAACCTCATTTTTATGTATGCAGATGAATTCACCAGAAGTGCAAAGAAATGTGATTCTTAGCACTTTTGAAACCTGCAATCCAAAACTGGTATTTGCTACTCACACAAATATCTAAAAAATATAAAAATACCCAAAATCTTGCCTTTGCCCCTCCCTCTTTCCAATTTAACATGCAAGTCAATAGCTGTCCTTGGTATGGATTCCTGACTGTGCACTACCAAATTACATATGCCGTTGACCTCGGGAATATTAAGAGATAGGTCTTATCGGCAGTTCCTTCCCACACCCACACATACACACAAAGCGGACACCTAGCTAGTTTAAAGCAGAAAGGGTTTCACATGTACTTACCAGAATCAGTCTTCTCACCCTCCTGTTGGACTCGCTCTGGTGGTACATAGTCTTCCTCACCCTCCTCTACAAACGGCGATAAGTGTGGTGGCAGCACTGCGCCCTGGAAATAGTCCTCCACTGGCAGAAGGCAGCGCTTATTGATGCAATCAAACACCCACTGTGGCTGCATGTAGTACCTAAAATAGGGGTAATTAAAAATAAATTGAGCTGCCATGACCAAGTTCATGAGGTAATTTGAATTGTTTTTAAGTGTCATAAGCCTTGCACATCCTTAATTTTTCATGATTAATCTCTCACGCATGTGGAAAACATTCATACAGAGTGGACCTCCAGGTAACCCTTTCTCCTTGAATGAAACTGAGTTGAGAGCTTTAATTGCTGCAGGCTCGGCATTAACCTATGCCATGGAAAGGTATCGCTTTGTGGAATGTTATCTGAATATGTCTCTTCAACAATTCTCATTCAATTTGTTTTTCATTACTGTTGAAATTAGTCAAAAACATTGAAGCAGATGACATTTCACCACCAATTGAATTTGGCTGGTTTCAGAGGAAAGGCTAAAACAACACAGAATATTGTGTTGGGACAAAAACATTTGTCCACTTTTAACTGTTGTTGGACACATTCAAGACACATAAACTCAGCACGCAAAATAATTTAGGACTTTAGATCAAAATTTGTGTGCATCATACTGCTTTGGGTGACATTTTTTTTCCAGTACAGTAGTACCTGTCACCAAAGACCACCCCTAGGGAGGATCAAAATGTGGTCTTATGAGACAGGTGGTCTCTCATAAGAGGTATAAATAACAAGAAAAGTACTGGAAAAAGTATATTAAAAGTGGTCTTAAACGGCAGGTGGTCTCTCATTAGGGTGGTCTTTCGTAACAAGTACTACTGTATATGTATGGGTACAAATGGTATGTGGTCCTAGACGTCCACTGCCCAGATGAAAATTCATAACAGGAACCTAAAAGAAAGTTTTCCATTAACATGTGAACAAACTTCCCATCTGCCGGTATATGGCACAACATTGATTTGTCTGAGGCTTTGACTGAAGATACAGCTCCAAACCAAACTGCTCTTAGGAGAAACCTCATTTTTATGTATGCAGGTGATTTCATTAGAAGTGCACAGAAATGGAGTCTATGCTCATTAGAAACTTGCACTGTAAACTCCCCCCCCCCCAACCCTTGTTAAAAAAAAAATTCATATTTGCTGCATGTGAGCTGGTTTAACACTAAAAGGTGCAAATCATAAGAAACCATGGCTAAATTGTTTCACAATGGTACTCAGAGTAAGAACTGCCGCTCATCTTTAGAGCTTTAAAGGTGTGCTGACAAAGTGAACTAACTTTTATTGAACGGCAGATTTCACTACAGATGGCTCCTGAAGCTTTGAAAATACAGACTGCAGAATCCCTAATCACCAATCTCCGTGTCCCAGAGATTTGTAAGTAACACAGCCCCACACAAACTTGTGGGGGAGGCGCCACCACACGGGATCCCAAAATCACTGAATCTGAAAATAACCCAGGTTAATCAAGCCTGAGCACATTTTTAACCCCAATTTTCACAAAAATGAAGAGTTCATGCAAATTTTGTACACCTGTTTGGCAGTGGAAATGTTGAAAAGTTTTGCGTATTCCAACCCCCCAAAACATGTCACCCATCAATATCCTGACATAGACAAAGATACACACACATAAGTGCATCAGGGACAAAAATTTCTTAAACCACTGCAGCCACTAGACTTTGTTTTTCTTTACCCAAGTTACCTCGAAAGAAACTGTTTGTCTGTCAATGGTCTGTCCACGATCTGGTGCGTTATACTTTCATCATCTTCCTCAAAGGTGGCACCAACAGCAACAGTTTTGTGCCAGGACACTTCCCCTCCAAAACACCTGTAACACATCAAGAAGACTGCAAACTTATTTTACTTTTAATGTAGATTTATCAGGGCTTTTTTTTTTTAATCAAACAGCATTAGTTGTCATGGTGCCTATCATTCCTAACATTATTGTATTAAAACATAAATTACCACTTCATGAACACGTAAAAGATAGGCAGATAAATTCTACCCACATCAGGTCATATGCATCAACACACATAGTGAAAAAACATGCACATGCATGCAATCTGAAATGAAAAGTTTTATACCATACAGGCTCATATAGGGATCCAAGCTTCATACGTGTATTAGAATTTACAGTCTGCAGAGAAAAGTAAAGCATCACCTGTGGTAAGCAGAGTCCTGCCATTTGCTAATTTTTAAACACCGTCATAATTATTATGCTGCTCACATTTTTTCCCCAACATCAAATTGTCACATTTTATGTCTTTATCTTTTACTTGCACTTGTCCTCACATAAATTTGATTCAGTCCCCTCTGATGATTATGTACACGTGTACTGTTTAAAATGAAAAATTCTTCTCACTGATCTCACCTAATAAGAAATGTCAGTGTCTCTCTAGGTACTTCTCTGTTCAGGAAAAACTTCATTCCTTTGAAAAGAACTTGGAACTTTTTCAACTTTTCCTGTTCTACTCTGGCTTGCTCAATCCTGTCTGGATCATCAGACTGAAATACAAGAGAAAATAGTGTGGCACTCAAACTTTCCACATTTGCTGCAGCAGCAGCAGCAGTAAATCTCGCGTTTCAATGCTAAGAAATCTTTATAGAAAGTCATTCTTGCATGTACAAGTGGAGCGGAAACTTTGTGACAAATGAAACCGATTCAAAATTTAAACCAAGCATGCTTTCACGCAAGTGTTTGTAATTCCAGTCTTTTAAGACTGTTTACCGGATGTGATCTCCAGTGATGTACATCACTTTATGTAAGTTATTGATTTTTTTTAAAGTAAAAAAAAAAAAAAAAAATGTAATGAACTTACCAATAAAAAATTATCATATACTTGTATACTTTTAGAATAATATATTTCTGTTGTCTGTTTGGTTCTCCTATTGTCACTGAAATAATCATGCATCATTTCAAACTTCCTGTAATTTTATAGAATTTGAAAAAAAAGGCTCATTGCCATTTTATTTTCAACACTACAATGTAACTTTGATGATAGACACAAAACAAAGGACAATACGCACTAGTCCTGCAGGGAACTCGTCAAGATCTACATCATCCTCTGTTTCCTCCACCACACTTTTCAAAATCTGGGTCAGGGCTGCTAAGCGCTGCAAACAAAAATTAATAGACTTTGACCATGAGAACAAGTGCAGCTTTATCTCTAAATTCTGTGCACAAGCGAGTCTGTGGACTACACATGCTGAGACTGGAAACATAATTTTTCTTTACATTGTTTCAGACATTCCATTGGCATCAGTAAAATAGAATCTGCAATATGCATCTCATACAGACATGCAGTCATAATCAATTTAGTTTACTTGAATGCCCCCCCCCCCTCGCCCGAGTGAAGACTGAGTCAACCTTCCCCCCCCCTTGAGGTAAGGCTGAGTCAGCAGCTTTCCTTGATGTGAGTTGAGTCAACCTTTCCCCATGGAGTTAAGTCTGAGTCAGTAGCTTTCCTTGGTCTGGGTTGTCAACCTTCCCCCCGTGTTAAGACTGAGTCAACAGCTTTCCTTGGAGTGGGTTAGATGCTTAGTTTGCAACCCATGCCAAAGAAAGCAGTTGTCCCAGATCATTTTATCTGTATAGATCTCATCTACAATTCTCATTATGTCTGGGTGCAAACCCAGACGTTTTGTTTTTCCAAGAACTCTTTTTTTCTTTGATTCTTTGACCAAATTTGTCTGAAGTTTTTCTTGGACAGTGTGTTAACTCAGTGTAACTGTAAGGCTATACAGTGTGCTAACTCAAATACATATCCTACCTCTTCTCTCTTCTCCTCCTTTGAACACATTGGTCCATCTTTATCTTCCTCTGGCAGTAGTTCATCAGGATCGAGGGGCTGTGGTTTCTCTTCTGGTAATTTTAACTGCAAGGCAAAGTACAGACTCGAACCAAAGGACATGCAAAAAGTGTCAGCCTCTCATTTGTAAACAGAAGTGCAAAGAGAAGCTTGATTTACGTATGATAAATTGCACTACTTGCCAAGAAATCTAAATATCTCTTTAGATTAACACTTTTTCACAATATCAACCCTCAAGCTTGAGCCAAGGATCTGTCTATGTGTCTAATGACCAAGGGATTTTTTTCATGGCAGGTCAATTTGTCAGAATACGTGCTATGTAAAAACCCCCACCCTGCCTGCAAAAATAGTCTCACATTCCAGGTGGTCTTAAAATACAGGTAAATTTACAAGAGAAATAGCCTCTATTATTATGATGGGACAGTCTTAGAAAGGCACCTTGGTCATCTCACAAGATGTGAGCTTTTGGGAGGTGCAAGATTAGAAATAACATCTTTGCTATTTTAGAATGGAAATTGGCCCCAATATTGGAAGGAGTATAGTCAATGCTGACATACATTTGCACAAAGTAAGGCTGGACAATGTGCTAACTCAATGTCAGGCTATACTCACCCAAAGTAAGACTGTACAGTGTGCTAACTCAACGTAAAGCTATATATTGTACTTGCTCAAAGTAAGGCTATACAGTGTGCTAACTCAACGTAAGGCTATAGGGTAGTCACTCCTTTGAAAGACCACTCCTCTGGCAGACCACTTCCTTTGAGAGACCACAATTGTCAGGTCTCTCTGTAGTACTTTTTACGTTATTTATACCTCCTTTGAGGGACCACCTGCTTTATGTGACCACCTTTTGGGTGGCATTAGGGGCAGTCTCTCAAAGAAGCGACAACTGTACTCACTCACAGTAAGGCTATACAGTGTGCTAACTCAAGGTAAGGCAATACAGTGTGCCAACTCAAGGTAAGGCTATACAGTGTGCTAACTCAGTGTAAAGCTTTACAGTGTGCTAACTCAAGGTAAGGCTATACAGTGTGCTAACTCAGTGTAAGGCTATACAGTGTGCTAACTCAAGGTGAGGCTATACAGTGTGCTAACTCAGTGTAAGGCTATACAGTGTGCTAACTCAAGGTAAGGCTATACAGTGTGCTAACTCAGTGTAAAGCTTTACAGTGTGCTAACTCAAGGTAAGGCTATACAGTGTGCCAACTCAGTGTAAGGCTATACAGTGTGCTAACTCAAGGTAAGGCTATACAGTGTGCTAACTCAGTGTAAGGCTATACAGTGTGCTAACTCAAGGTAAGGCTATACAGTGTGCTAACTCAGTGTAAGGCTATACAGTGTGCTAACTCAGTGTAAGGCTATACAGTGTGCTAACTCAGTGTAAGGCTACACTCACTCAAAGTATGGGTATACTTACCTGTGGGGGATAATGAAGGTTCAGACTACTGTAGAGACGGAAATTGACAAAACCCAACATGGTTGTGTAGAACTCAACAAAGGTTGCCATGATACGGAAGTCTACATCTGTGGGATTCTGTCACAACAAACACAGGCTGACAAATTATTGTGTTTTTCCCCCCATCATATGTATCATGACATATTACATACAATTTGTCCAATTAACACACCAGAAAAATCAATTAGTGGAACTTGTCAAGATGTTACTTTTGATCTAAAAATTGTTATATCACTGTATTATTCACCTTGTTTTCAGTTGATGACACTCCACTAAGAATGCAAAAAACACTACGGCTTAGTATTTGTGCACACATGTAGATAATATCAATATTTAAGAAAGAATTTACTATACTCAAAGTCATTTTCACTAAAATTTCAGACAACAAGATGCTCATGGAAATTTTAAATTTTCGATTGAAAACATATAACCTTATCTGGCATACTCTACATATTTTTCACCGATATCAGGTTACTGGTATCAGATAGACAAATAGAACACAATGCGTATGTTTGCATGGCATCCCTAAAATCACTGGTAGCAGTGTGCAGTTGAAACATGTCCTTATAATTTGTTCCGCACCCATTTAAGTTTCTTTATAAGTTTATGTATGTGTATCAACTTTTTGAAGCATCTTCACTGTGATAAAAAATAATACTTACATCAAATGCAAATTTGTGAGGGACTATCCAAGTAATTGTTTGGCCCATGATTTCTGCTTGGTAGTAGATACCTTTGATTGACACAAACACCTGCAGTTAAAAAATGTTTGTAAGTTGCCGCTTAGGATATAAAAAATTCTCTTAGATTTATGGATTACAATGTTGAAGATGATGCAAAGCTGCAGTTCAACTTTATGCATTTATTTTGTGTATTTTATCCTATATAAATGATTGTATATCTTTAAAAAATGAAAAGAGACAAGTATTTTGTACATAATAAATCTGTTGCAAATCACAACTTATAGCAAAAATGAGCTCCCTTCATGTCATAGCCTCAAACTCAAAATGCAGTCAAGTCATATGACATGGTCTCAGCATAGTGTGAACCAAGTCATACTTTTCTATTCTTTCCTGACTTTCAAATTCTAGATTTTCAGTACGTGTAGCCAGCCTACAATCATCAATCGTCTGATCATACATGGTGAGGTCTCCAGTGTACGAGTCCCAGCAACAGCATCGTTCATTTCCTGCATTAGTTGATTGGAATGAGGACAGAGAGGTAAAGAAAAGTGCTGAAAATTGTGAAATACATTATAAATGCCTGGAAGTTGTCAATTATTTATCTAAATATATAATGGAGCAAACTTTATCTGGCCTATAAAAATACAAATCAACACCCCCCCCCCAAAAAAAAAAAAAAAAAAAAAAAACCCCAGTCACTGAGTCAGGATCATTCAATCATACACTGCAATTTTACACAATTACAGAATAATATTCCTGGCTGTGAAAAGTTTCTTTCATGTGATACACCTGGAGTTCTATATGTTTATTAATGGAAATACACATGTACTTGACAGTTGTGCATATTTCGCCTAATGTTTAATTTATCTATTTATCTATTTTAATTTTTGTAGGATGTAGATTTTGCCAGAGACAGTATCAGATAAATCTGACTGTGATTCGGAATGTGGACAGCACTTTTGGTATTCCAGTGAAGAGACTGGCATAAGTAGAAACAATTTGAACAGGATATATATATACATGTATATATATATACATGTGTGTATATATATATATATATATATATATATTATATATATATGTATGTATGTATGTATGTATGTATGTATGTATGTATGTATGTATGTATGTATGTATGTATGTATGTATGTATGTATGTATGTATATATATATATATATATATATATATATATATATATTAAGATTCAAATATATTCAGAATGGCACCCTTATCTTTATATATTTTCATTTGTATTTGCATTTAATGTCGAACATTATTTATAGTTTGTGCACTGTAATAAAAAATAAAATAAATAAATAATTAAATGCTGATCCAAATGTATATTAGAAAGACATATTAAAAAATCAATCTCGTGATAGGTATGCAAGTTGTTTCCTTTAAACCAGGCTGTATAGCTATATGTAGCATGTAAAAATCTGGGTGTGCCACACAGACCTGTGTGACATACACTTAATATACATATTGTCACATTTTCAAGCAGGAACAAGAAATAATTGGGTTGATGTGATAAGGCTAAATTTATGCTAATTACTCTTTCAGTTATTTTGCATCCTGCAAATTATTTTAAAAGTTTGTTGATACACTTGGCTTTGTATGTGTTTTAGTTAGTGTCAATGTGTTGCTGAAAGCTCGGACTTGGAGCTGCAAGAGGGGTTTGTGCAAAGACAAGAAGAGTAAGTGGACCTCCATGCAGACTTATACGCTACCATCACACTTCATACACTTTGACGACAGTTTTACTTTAGGGACACTTACATTTTATACAATTGACAAAAACTACACAGTGACATCCCAGCAACTTTCCAGGAGCCAAAACTATACCAAGGAGATCTGGCCATACATGTATATGCTTACAGATTAGAAGAGGACCTTGCAGCCAACTCTCTGCATATTTTAGTTTAGGGTGTGTATTTTACATGTGTGGACAGACAAAATATTGCATAATATGCATGAAAATGTTTAAATAACCTGTTTACAGGAGATTTGTAGTCTATATAAAAAATCCTACTGAAACAGCAGAAAATTTTGAAAAAAAAGACAAAACTGACATATGCATTATTACCACATATGTAGTAATACATGGAAAAATTGGGTTAAGAAATGTCCCCAAGACCTTACTGCTTCTGAAAATATGTGGTACTTACAATAAACTGCATACTGAAAAAGTGGCCTCGTATCACTTTACACAAGCTTGTCCTTCGGACAACCAAACTTTTTGCCTCCCTATAATTCTACAAAGAACATTGATTTCTTGTAAACCAGTCACATCATGTGGGACTCGGGTGAAAGTAAACAGAAACCATGTCAAGATGGCCGGCTAGATGGAAAGTGTGAATACAAAAAGAAATGTGTGCAGCTATTTCAGCCAAGTGGGATAATCAAATACCCCTGGTTCATTCAAGACAAAGCAAAAGGCATTCTGTTTTGCCAGTAGTGCCCCAAATATCCTAGCATGGGGGATTCCACAGCGATCATGACGGGTACAAATCAGTATCACATTGACACGCTGAGGTCACGCAATGGGTCAAAGAAACGTGTGATGTGCAAGACTTGTTTCATGGCAGACCAGGAGCCAAATTCAGTACCGATAAAGTGGCAGTTAGAAAGTATGCTGCTTAAGTGCATGAGAACATTCAACAGTGCATGGGGAGGTTGTCACCACTGCCTATTATGTCCCGAAGGTATCGCAAAGTTTCAGCAAATTTTGTGGACTGTGTGAACTGCCGGAGAAGAATGGTACTGACATGGGACAAGCCCACAGATACAACAAAGCATGTTGACAATTTGTCCACAGTATAGCAGAGGTACAGAAAGAACTGAGAGCAGAAGATGCAAGTGAGTGTGGCTACATTTGCATTTTGATGGAAAAACAATAGTCAAACTGCACGAGGCAGTGTTTATATGCTATGTCTCCTCAACGGTGCTGTGGAGACCATGTTGTGTGACGTTGTTGCCACTGTGGATGCACATGCAAAGGGCATAAAGACTGCCATAGACAAGGGACTGTGTGTGAATGAGGAAACAGTGCAGAAAAAGTTGGTTGGCTCAAATTTTGATGGTGCATCCCTGATGATGGGGGAAAAATGGTGTGGCTACTTTATTCCAAGAACTATGTCCATGGGTCACAGTGGTACACTGTGTGGTACACAATTTGGAGCTGGCAGGGCTTGATGTTATCAAGGAAATCCCATCTGTCATGTCTGTAGAGGAAAACAGTGGAAGCCATTTTTAAAAACTGTGTAGAGCCCTGGAAAGCCTAGTAGTGAATTAAATTTTACTTAACCCTTTCCCCCTTAGACCAGCCAAAACTGGCTGGCTATCAAATGTTGTCTGCTTCAGTGTTTTCAACCAATTTCAACAGTAATGAAAAAATATTTGACTGAGAATTGTAGATGAGACCTATCAGTCACATGCCCAGGTCAACAGCTTTCTCGGGCATGGGTTGAGCAGATAGTGCCTAACACATGCCAAGGAAAGTTGACTCAGTATTAATTCAAAGCGGAGAGGATTAAAGAAAAATGATGGTTCCTACCTTTCGCATTGCCTTTGCAGCGACCACGTAATGCATGAATTCAACTGTAAAGTAAAGACATGTAGTTTGTTAAAGCTTGAAGCAGGGCCAGCATCAATGCACGCGCTAATAGATACGTCTCTTCACAATGTTACCACGATCACAACAATCCTGACATATCAAAACATCATCAGTTCATCTGTGCCTTATGTGATGCCTGTAGAGTAGTCCCCATCTTGAATGACCCCTCCTATGAGAGACCACCTAGTTTGAATGGCCCCTCCTATGAGAGACCACCTGGTTTGAATGACCACATTTGGTCGCCAAAGTTGTTTTTCCTTAATAATTTACCTCTTACGGACAACCACCTGTTAAACGCGACAAACAATCTTATAAAATGAAGTTTTGCAACCACATAACACAAATTTGAGCCATATCCGGCCATTATGCCTGAAGTCGGCTAACATAATACATGCACGCAACTCACCAATTGTCATAAAACTGACGTGATTCTTGTTGAATTTAGTTGGTGCAAACAATAAAGGATTTCTTCCTACAGTAAATTTCCTATACAAATTTTTAAATTGATCAATCTGTATCTATTCCTCCTTATTTCAAATTCTCATGAGCATAGGATCTTTCCATTCATTTACATTTTTAAAAATGGCAGTGAATGTGGTATACTCTGCATGTATAGGGGCCTTTCCATAGCGAATCGAAGAGGATTTTGACCACTATATTTCTTTCTCTGTATGATGGGATATTATGGATTGCTTTCTGAACTGAACTTCATAATGATCGGCAGAAATTAACTTGTGATGGGAACCTGATCATTTGCACTCCTGGTCGTTCACATCATCCATCTTGAAATGATTCAAATCCAAATGCCAACAAAGGTTGTCGAAGCTCTCCTGAAATGTCCGGAACAATCTTTGTCTTTTCCCAGAGATCGACAACCTGTGTGGTCATCGCTTTTTTGCATGAGAAACCTGACCTTACCGTGGCAGATAAGTGCAAAGCCACAGAAATATAATTACTTAGTGCTATCATTTCTAATTGAATGATGTTTCATCATAGTATATTCTATAAAATAAACAATGATAACTTTCGCTAGATAAAAGCCCCGATCAAACACCTGCTTGCCTGCATGACTCAGTGACCAACACTGATGAAGTGGGTCGATCTTTTTTTTACCATGGTTCAGATCAAGGTAAACATGGCACCCAAAACACATGTGGTGGCTGGGGGAAAATACAGTGTCAAATTTTGATCCGTAACTAATGAATTACAGTGAGTTAGGATCCACCAAACATGTAGAATAAAGTTAAGACAGTGAGTAATGGCATCAAAACAACTACAGCTTAAGCTCATTACTTCGCAAGTGAAGGCTCCGTACCGGGTGATGCATCAGGCCCATTGAGCGTAATGGGAAAAAGACAAAACTCATGGCCAGCAAATATTTTCAAGTTGCAACACACATCAGCACGCAGACAAAAGTTCTTTATTCAAATAAAGACGATTTCTTTTCAAAGCATATGTAATCGATCATGATGAACTAGTGTTGGCAGAAACTTCTGTAACTTGCTACCACCAGGGAAAGGCCACCCAGGATTTGAGCTGTTGAGGTCATGCATGTGGGATTCCTCCAATGCGTGACCATCTGCATTATACAAATGCTTTTTGGTCTGCGCTAGGGGTGGTCGCTCAAAAGAGGGACTACTGTATACACAAAGATCTAATTAAAATTACCTGACATTTTCGATTCACACTGAGAAAAAATGACCACAAGGGTACCACTGTTAATGTCCAAGAAATTTAGTCATTTCACAGGGGATATTTCTGTGTAAAGTTGCTCCTGAACTTGTCAATTCACAGAATGAGAACAAAAATGATTCCATGGAAAAATAAACGTTTAGTCATTCCAGAGCCCTCTCCCTTCCACACCCACATAAAATCATGGTTTTACGGTTCAACTATAAATAGATACCTGCACATATATCAATACAGAATTAATGAAATCAGTGATTTGCAAAAATCTTCACCAAAGTATGCCATTGTACATCTACATGGTTAGGAGTGAAACCTTAAGCAAGTGATTCAAGAACAACTCTGAAATGAGGCTGCAGGATGAGAAAATTCAACTTTGGGTTTACTTGTTCAAGGACAAGTGCCCCAATGTTTTACATGTTATTTTTGTGAATTAGCACTTGTCCTGCATCTATTTTACTTGTCCCGGATGATAGGACTTAGGAATTTTATTGCCCTGGGCTCTATCATTCAGACACATAATTATAATGTTAATCTCGAGAGGAGCAATATACTTGTAATGTTTTCATCTGCCCTACCTGTTAACCTTCTGCACATGTCAATAGCTTCTGTATGTGTCCTCTTCGACTTTGGAAAGGTAGCAAAGAGGAAACACATGGACAGCCCATCATCCAGGTCACGTAAAGCATCAATGAATGACGGATACCTA
Organism: Hermodice carunculata; assembly: GCA_964020975.1. Taxonomy (NCBI): domain Eukaryota; kingdom Metazoa; phylum Annelida; class Polychaeta; order Eunicida; family Amphinomidae; genus Hermodice; species Hermodice carunculata. The sequence continues at coordinate 34,715,812 of OZ026620.1, forward strand.
CACGAAGACAACAGATGTCAAGTCTCCCTTATATTCCACTTCTACATCTCACGTTTTTCATCTCTCAACGAAACTTTTGCTTGCAAATTCAACAGTAACTTGCATGCAACTCCTTTTGTTTCTTCTTCGATCCTCATTCAATAGAAAATAACCTTAAGCCATATTTCACCTCAGAGCAGATTGACAACATGTAAACCTACAGTAATAAAACTAAACATGCCCTGTTCACATACAGAACATATTTCAAATTTACATGCATTTTCTTGCAAGCTGGTGCACCATCCGCTGGTTTGTATTTCAGTAATTATTAACCATTCTCACCATTTCGCCATAAATTTGCATCTGTGGTTATACATGTAGTACATGTAGCTTCCGCTTATGATTCCACTGTCACCAGAAAACACTTGACTTAGAATATTTACTTCACTCTAACTTTCTTTACCTTTTATCATCAGGATCATATTTTTCATAAAAAAGGTTGACCTCTCTTCAGACAGCCTTTAAATACACATTATATGACATGTTCAAACAAGGTGAATATGTTCCCAGTCTTACCGTTCTTTGACAATGTGGTCTAACTTATATTTTGGTTTATTCTGTTTCAGCCTCCTGGCATTTTCTCCCTCTCCCTTGGCAATGGCTTTCTTCAATTTCCTCACGAATACCTGTCAATAATATCATGTTCTATCAGCATTCCATCAATTTAGCTGAATATTTTGGTTTAGCACATCTAGCAAAGCAGTCCCACCCTGAACAACACACATCTCTAAAGTAATCATTTAACTCTCTCAATGCTAACTGCAAGTGAAGTCCAATTGCTGAAAGACAAACTACTCTCAACTATAATAAGGATGCTAGATTCATATTCCTTGTGAAAAGACTTCATTCAAGTACCAACATGCCTCTAGTTCCAGACAATATAATGGTCCAGGTCAACAGCTTTCCTCGGCATGCTTTGGGCACATTGCATCTGAAACGTGCTGAGGAAAGCTGTTGACGTCGTCTAAATTTTGGCACTGAAAGAGTTAATAAAAGGAGGCCTGATATTTCTGACCACTGTTGTGAAAGTCACTTTATATATTTTTTCATATAAATTAATCTGAGTCAGTGCCCAACGTTTATCATCTTTACTTATTTACAGTCAAACTAAATGAAAGTGAAACTTTAAATCTGAGGTCAAAGGCCATAAGATAAGCAACTGCTTACTCCTTAATCCTTTCAGAAATAATTGGCGACTGGTTCAACAAGCTTCCTTGCTGTACTGTTGGTGTATTGTGCCATTAAACAAAAAGCTGTCGATGTAAACCATTTTCATACATCTCTGGAACTACAGGAAGGCTGGTGTTTGAATGTAAGGTCTTTTTACAACTAACCTGAACCAGAATCACAATGATAATTCATAAAGAGTGACTTTCATTACAATCTGCGCTCAAAGAGTTAACTTAATGGCAACCAAGAAATCATCACACTGAAAAAAACTATCTGGTAATGTACGACACATCCCTGTGAACTTAGAATGAAAAAAAAAAAAAGGCTTGAAATGAACCTTAATGCGATGAAGTGCTCACCTTGAACTGTCGGAACTTTCCAATGACGGGCTCATGAAGAAGAAACTGTATATCTTTGCGTAAATAGTATGTTTTTGGTGCAGTGCTTCCTTTGCCAACCTTCTTTTTGTGTTTTGGTTCATGGGGGTAGATGCCTTTGAGAATGCATAGTCGCCTTGAAAAAAGAACAAGTTCGGTACATACATCATGTTTATGTGCTGTTTGAACAGGTTAAATATATTTCAGACTGCACATGGTAAACTGCTTTCCCAAATTTGAATTACACAACCTGCAGCCAGGATGCCATTCTGCAAATCTAGGTTTGTTACCTGTGGTTATGATGTTGCTTTAAAGCAGTTTAACTGTCATGATGACCCAAACTACATTTGTTGAATTGTGTTACTGCCTGCCCGACCCATTCCTGGGCAAAATACGACTGAGTCAACAGCTTTCTTTGGCACAGGGTCAGTGTATTGCACCAAAACAGCACCATGGAAAGCTACTGACTTACGCCGTGCCATCATGATTGGTCCTACATCCAAAATCTCAGCAAAAATGTTTTCTAGTTACAACAAATTTAAGTAAAAATGTTAAGGTAGACGGCAATTTACATCCAGGCACCTTTGGGCAATTTGAGTGGGAAAGGATTAATGTACCTTTTTAGCTGTGAACTGTTGACAGAGTCAATAGCTTTTTTTTTTTGCAAAGCACACAAACTTTGCTTGGCAAAACTTTGAGGTCCTGGAAGATTCAGTTCCTCTGGAATTATAGACTTGCTAGTACCTGAATATTTAAGTTTTTCCCCAGGAAATTGAACCCAGATTACTACAGGAAGTCTGATATGCATGATGGGCAGGCACTAGGAATTTTTCAACTGCAGTCAGTTTGGCTATTGTAAGTTATCCTCATTAGCCAAATGCTATGTTAGTTAAAACCATGAGAAAAAATTACGTTTTGACATTAGGCCCAATAAACCTAACTAATAAAGCACACTACCATGACGTATCCATGAAAAGTCAAGCATTTATCAAATCTGCAAATTTCGCTAAAGCTAACAATTTTTTTAGCCATATAACACAGTTTTTGCCACTGGCCATTTCGCTAATGGATAGCATGACTTTTGTATTGATTAGGACTAAAAGAGTTAAATGCAGTAATTATCATAGTTATGGAACAAGTCATTATTTCTACTTTTTCTTTGTTTCCCTGGAAATACTACTTTCCTAAATTTAAACTTGGTCAGGGTCAAACTTGAAAAACTAAAAATATGCAGTTGAAAATTCTAATAGAGAGACTTTTGAGAAATCATTCACAAACAGCAATTGCTTTGTGCTTGGCCTTACCTGAAGTCTGGGAGGCTAAGTTGTAATTTCTTCAAGGCCTGGTTCCTGGATACATAGAGGGTGGCTTCACCACTTTCACCCTAATAAAAATGATATGCATATAAAATTATATTTACATTGTTGCAACTTCACCTTTATTGCTTCTGGTGAAGCAGAAATTTTATAAAACATACTGGTTTAATGTACTGTAAACTGCTTTTTTTCACATGTATACATTTTCAAGGTTTTTGTATTTTTGACTTTCACTGTAGTTTTAATTTTACTGTTTGAGTTTTCACAGTTTTGTGCCATCAGAGAAAATAATACAACTAAATTAAAGCAATTTACAGTAATTAAAAATAACCTCATACTATGATGACAGCACCATAATCTGGTGCACAATTTTAAACTGAAAGCTTAATAAATGTAAATGTCGACATTCATTGCACTTGCATTGCACATTCAGGATACATACTCAAAGGAACAAGACAAAAATCATATCAATGAACAATCAAGAGACCAAAACAGATCTCTCCATCAATGAAACATTTGGGAAAACACTAACCTCTCCTACCTCCAGGAGTGGGTGGGTTTTGATCCCAGTCCAAAAAGAAAACCTTTACTTTTGCAGCCATACATTACAATTAAAAGTCATGATTCACTGTAATTAGCTGCATTAGAAATGTGAAAACTAACAGTTGATTTACACAATTACTGCCATTAACATGATCATATGGCTGAAATAATTTTTCATGTACTTATCACTATGGGGTTCTCCTCAGAGAAAAATAAAAGCTCTGCCTTTTCACACATGCTTAGGGGTTCAGCTGTGTCCAGTTGCTATATCATGGCAATTTAGATGTAAAAATTATATTTTTATTTCATTTTTGACAAAATATAGATGCATGGGAAGCTTCTTCCTTTTTGTGATGGTCATCTTGAAAGCTTTACTGGATTCTTTTAACCTTTTATCATTTAAGATGCCAGTAAGTTATAAAGCTTCAGGGACAACCCTGTACAACACATCAGCACATCTTACACTGTGACTGATCTCAGGATTACAAAGCAAGCTGGAAATAGCAGGGAACCAAGCTACATAGTGTTCGCATGAAAAAAGGGGTGTGTTAATGGGATGGACTACGTACAGGAGTGCTGATCTATTTAGCAGGTAACTAGGTGCATCAACCTCAAAGCATATCTGGAAGTGCCATCCATGCTAATCCTTCCTGTCCATTCACTCTGCTTTTGCAGGTATATGTATGTTGGCCCGATTGGGTTACATGGGGTAAGGCACATTGAATGTCCCATTACTTAACATGAAAATGGCCAGAGGTATGCGTGTGGTCTAAAATAGGCAGGGCTTGACATTCAAGCAAGCCCTATAACCTGTGGCAACCTGAATTTCAGTCTGGGCAAGGAATAATTAAAAACTCAATGGGAATTCAACTCACTGCTTGCCACAAAATGTGGCAAAGAAAAAAAAAAGAGAAAAACCTTAATGTCAACCCCAGCAAGATCTTTTTTCCCTGGCACCTTTGTAAAGAAAATCGAAGTTAGAGTGGTGTGTTGTCAACCTGCTTTGCTGCACAGGCAGCTGCCCACAACTTCTGATTGGCCGAGCAGACAGTAGTGTAAGTACCAGGATAATGAATCTAAAAATCATACATCGATAATATACACAGGAAAGTCGGATGCGGTACTCTATCCAGTACTGTGAGCAATCACTCAAGTGCCGGGTCCGGGCAGTATCGCAGCCAAATACAGGCAGTTAGTATGAGGGCCGAGTGTGGTACTGTAAGAGGGCGCTGGGGAGTCAGAGTCAGTGTCATAAAATAACTTAATTGGGTCTAATTGTAACAATAATAATATTACATATACATGTAATACAATATAATATTATAAAGCTATTAAATGAATAGGCTGGGAGACCTATGCTAAGACCCTATGAGTTGCTGTTGTGTGTAGGCCACCCTAAAAAGTCACGTCCTCATTGATGTGACTAATATAATCCAGTGTTTATAGTTCTTTTTACCACATATGATGAATGGTGATACAAATAAATACAAACATATATATTTAATCATGAGCTGTTTGCATTAAGATGCAAATTGCATTTAGCAATATTGAATATAACATCATAATTATGAATGATGCAAGTTTTGGCATATTGTGTAAATCTTTTCGAAGAACAAGTTCCAATTTTATTCATTACTATTTTAGGTAAGTACTTGTCATTCATTAAAGATGGTAATCTGTAACGGATACATAATCAACATGTCATTGTATTGGTGTAATTTACTGACATAGATGGATTTAAAGTGGGAATTTCTGTAAGAGAATTGTGGTATCTTTGGGGAGTTATTTCTGTCCCAGGAGGTTGAGTTTGCTGAAGACCTGTGCTGGGATGTTATTAAAATAGGCTGGTACTAAGTTATTTTCATGTTCATAATAAAGTTTGATACAAGACAGTTTAAATATATCACCTAATTTTAAAAGACGTTGCTCTTTAAAAAGTATTGAGGTATGTGCATTGTATTTACTTAGCTATTACAAACTGCTCTTATCGCCCTTTCCTGCAGTCTTATTAGTCTGCTACATGGGTGAAACCTCCAGACTGTTATGACATGGTTTAGATATGATAAGCGCAATGCATTCTAGATTACTTGTAATATCCTCTTAGGCTGTTACTTCTTAAGTTTTGACAATACATGTATACCACAGGTGCATGATAGTTTGTTTGCAATGTTGTTTATGTGGCTATTCCATGTGATGCATTGGTCAATTTGTACCCCTAGGAATTTGAAGTGCTGGTTAGGAAGACAATTTTTCTGTCTTGTACGGAAAATCATATATTTAGTTTTGTTCACATTTAAGGATAATTTATTTATGGCAAGCCAGCTAATTTGCTCACTTCTGTAAGCTCATTGTTTACATTCATTGAAAGCGATGTATTCTGTGTTGCTCTATGTTAAAACTTACAGACTGCACTTAATAAACTAGAGTCTTCAGCGTACATTGTAGATGTAAAGCCACTAGCAGAATGTAAATCATTGACATATGTAAGAAATAAAAGGGGTCCCAATATTGAGTCCGGTGGAACACTGGTGGTTATTGGCAAGTTATTCTATTTTGTTCTGGCAAGTGCAACAAATTGTATCCCATCTGTTAGATAAACTTCAAACCCGATCAATTCTGTACTTTGTATTCCATAGTATTTTTCTAACCTTTTCAGAAGGATATCATGGTGAATGGTGTTAAATGCCTTTGACAAATCTAAAAAAATGTTAGTGGTATCACTTTGGTATCTGTGTCTGCAAATACTCTGTCTATAAATTCTAGTAATGCTAGTTCTGTGGAGTATTCTTTTCTAAAGCCATATTGGGGATTGTACAATAATCTGTTTTCTGTAATATATTGAAAAGATTTTAGATAGTGTTGGTAGAAGCAGAATTGGTCTGTAGCTATTGAAGTCATGTTTATCATCCTTTTTTTGCAGATAGGAATTACTTAAGCCATTTTGAGATTATTTGGAAAGATTCCATTTTTCAAAGATTGATTTATAATGCAAGTGAGTAGAGCTGATAAGATTTCAGAGCTTATTTTGAGGAGTATCAGCAATATGTTATTAACACTAGCACTTCTGTTCGGTTTTAGATTGGATAATATTTTCCTGGTCACACTCTCATTAATTGGTGGAAATTTGAAGACAGACTTTATGTTCATATTACTTAGGTATATTTGAAAAGGCCTTTTACCTTTTGTATATATTTTCTTTGCTAATTCTGGCCCAATATTAACAAAAAAACCCCATTAAAATGGTTCGCAATATCTAATTAGTTGGTAATTTTCTTATCTGCGTCGTTGAAGTATATAGGGAATTTTTTTTATAACTATTCGATTTAATTAACACATCTTTAATAGTTTCCCATGTTTTCTTTATGTCATTTTCTTAGGCCTATGTGTATACTTCAGGTCGATAGGCCCAATGCAGATGATGAGTAGTGAGACAATCTACTGAATGTTAGGCTTAGCATGCTAAAATGAGATCGATGTAGGCTCTACTCTATGCTCTAACAGTAACATACTAAGCTTACTTCTATACTCCACTTTATATACGCTACTATGGATAATAATTTCCCTTTCGGATTACTGGTTCCCTTATCCTGTCATAAAACTAAACTATGCTACCAGTCCATAAGGCTGGGCCTAAGCGTCCAAGTTTTATGGATGTCATCATATTGCTATTGGGGTTCCTAAACACAATATGATTCTTCAGTCATGTTATGAAAACAGTGAAAATTGGACCTGACAGCAAGGAAATATATGTCCTAGGCTAGGGAGTGGTGTAGAATACGAGCCCAAATAGGTATAAACCTACTTTAAGGAATAAACCTAATAGTTATGATTATATTCTGTATACACAAGCCACACAATTGGGCTTGAATCGCGGGACGATCAAGATGTCATGATGGTAGCCAATCACAGGCCTCCCAATTCTGTATCAGGAAAATTATCTGCAACTGGACCCAATTCCGTAGACACTTCGTTTGGTATTATCTCCCAATGAGGCAATATTGTCAGATTGGATTTGGAGAGAACTCCCAACTGGTACTAGTGGTACCTGTGACAGCACTCATCATGTTCATGGCACCTCCATGAATTATAAATACATACTGGAAAACGGGTCAGGTGCGGCTATCCAGACAGTATTCTGAAAAGGCTACCATATACATTTCATACATAAAAGAAAAGACAGTCAGCCACAAAGGATGTGTGGCTGCCCATATGACCTGTTGTCAACCTCACAACAGCCGCTATTATCGCTCATGATGTTCCACACTTGTTCATGATAAATCTACACGAACTATATTAGACATTCTACGAAGAGTGAAACACACAGCTACTGACACTAGATTTTTCATGTCATCAAAGCTGCAATTACAACCCTATCGACGACTGCAACCGAAGCCTGAGTTGAGTCCAGACTGGACCAAGTGCGAAACGCCAAATGCACATGGCCAAAACCATTAATGCGGCTATTTTTGATTGACACGACCATTAAGTTCGAATCATATAAGCACTACATATTGTCCTCATATTGTACATGACATACAGTTACTGCAAGTTCATTTTAACACAGAAATACTACACCAGTCTCACCTTTTTCTTACGGTTGTGTTTCGCCATGTCACACCACGTGTTCCCCAAGTTGATTGACCTCGTTTCCGCAAAGATCTTGGACTGATCATTATTTCGTTGTATCTGTGGTATTCCTTCTTGCCGACAGAGGGCAGCAAGAACGTCTATCATACATATATATATATATATATATATATATATATATATATATATATATATATACACACACACACACACACACACATACATACATATATATACACATACATACATACATACATTCATATATATATATATATATATATATATATATATATATACACACACACACACACATACATACATACATACATACATACATTATATAGATATATGTATAGGCCTATATATACAGAAATGAAAATTATCATATATGCATGTGGAAAAAATAGATAAAATCTTTAAAAGGCCGGGGAATCAAAGAAAAAAAAAACAATAAAAAACAATAAAAACATAGTTGCACCAGCTTCACGAAGCTATGGCTTGCATTCAATATTGAAATGGGGTTAAATCGGAAGAAATATGGGGGGGGGGATTCTTTATTTGAAGGACTCTAAAGTATATGAGCCTTTGTTGTGACAAGGCTCCATTGATTTTGACTACTTGTTTCTTTTCAGACAGGTACGCAGGATTTAAACCATCCTGTTGAAACAATGCTGAGGGCTGATAGTTTTTGTCATAAAATGGCATGGGCCACACAATCAAAGGTTTTCTGTATATCCAAAAGTACCATACCGAGGTGGCTCAATGAAATACCAAAGTTCATGCTCCCATACCAACCAAATGAACATGAATGGTAACCAGGGATGTATATACACCGAATGGTTAGATAAAACTATTTTCCTAATGTTTAGGCCCAAGTTCAATGTGAAATTGTACTTAATAATTAATGCATCAGGACAATATGGCTATTGGTGCATTTAAAATGTGTTTAATGAAAGACTTAGGTGTGACGTTTGAATTTCGTCTTTATTTGTTTCTGTTGTTTTCATTAATTATTTACCTCGAGTGGAAACACATGGGTTATTCCATGGTTGGAGCTGTATCAACCCCCGAGCTCAAGTATTGTCATTTGACCTTCGCTCTCATGACGATACTTGGGCTCGTGGATTGATACAGCTACAACCATGAGATGATAACCTGTACGTAATTATTATTGAGTTTTGAAAGTTTTATATATGGGATATTTGGAGTAATATATCAGTATTAGTGAGTACACTTACCTCTCGACCACCATTGCCAAGACCTCTGTGTCTGTGCATAATGCCCAAGAAATCGAGTTGAGTTGTTTATTCATTTGATCCTGAAACCTGACGGTCCCATGGCGCCATCTCTCGGTTCATGTGGAACTGATGGTGACGGGCAGTGCACATGCATCCCCAAACATCCTTCCTCTTTTGGAGATTGGTCAGTTGACATCAGCTGTAAGAGAAAGCGGGTTGGTCGGGCGGGCTTCTCTGGTGGTTGAGAGGAAAGTGTACACCCTAATACTGATTACTCCAAATATCCCATATTAGTTAAGTAGCATAACCTCTCGATCACCATTGCCGATATACAAATGTACTGGGGGTGAGTGTAACATCACTAGTACACTGACCACTCTCGACCAGTGGGAACCAACGGTCAATGTGAGAAGGTGGCGTCTGAAGGGAAAACCCCAGAGCTACATAGAGATGAGGCTGCCGACAGCAGAATCTGGCCAAAGTTGGAAAGCCTCCTTACCAACCAGCATGGGACCACACTGAGCCCCCCGGACCTAGTCGTGAAACTGGCGGGCATCAGGGGGCGGTATATGGTTCTGTGGGCAGTGATTCCTGTGTCAAACCAGCAACAGACCAGGGTGTCAGGACAAACTACCTGACACTGTTCGAGATTACGTCTACTAGCCATGAAGCCCTGAAAGCCCACTGAGAAATGTGCCCACCTATAGGCCTGCATGGGATTTGACCATGGGAGCACCATGAGCTGGAACAGGTGGCTGCTCTGATGGGATCTGGAAGGCCTAACGAACAAATATCGGAACATACGCAAAGGAGCCGGTTACACCTGCAAAGGCGTACATGCCATCCTTGAGCACTATCATGTCTCACAAGTAGTGCGGAAGTTGTAGACGATAGCCAGCAGCAGGCCCGCGGAAGTTGTAGACGATAGCCAACAGCAGGCCCGCAGAATATCAACAACTGCAACATTTCGCAGGGCGCGTCAAGAGATATTAAAGGCTCCCTCCTGAGCTCTGGCTGAGACAAGTTGTAAGGCATGTGGCCTCTTCTAGCAAGGTCTCATAGGCCTTAAGGATCATCTGCTTAATCCACGATGAAACAGTGTTTCTGCACACTTGCTCCTTCCGCTGGTTACTCAGTGGTAGAAGTAGGGCAGACCTATATCCTCCGAGTCAATCTGTGTGAGAAAGGTACCAGCGCAGAGGTCTCGCTGGGCACAGGGCTCTCTCCTCGAGAGGAAGAGCGGCATCCATTGCATGGGGGGTAAAATCCTTAAAGGCGGTAGCAGGATCTTGAGCCACTTGATTCTTTGCAAGGAAGCCCAAGTGAGGTCTCAGGATCCCCTGGGAGTGGTCAGGTGACCATTGGAGATGGTCATGGGCCAGAGTGTGGATCTTGCTTCTCCTAGCATCCAAAGCAAGGGTTAACAGAAAAAAGTTTTTCACGTCCAGAACTTGAGGGAAACCCATCTGGGGTCCTCAAGGCACTCAAAGGGCCACTTCTTCAACATGAATAAAACCAGCAGTAGGTCCCACCTGGGCAGGACCTGTCGTGTCACTGGCCTGTCGGTGTAGATGGACACGATGAGTGCAGACAGATAAGGATCGCTCCTGATGGCCACATCTAAGATGTTGGCAAGGGTTGAAGAGATGGCTGATAGAAAACCCCTCCACTGTTCTCGAGCTCTTGCCTAAAACTTCCCTGCAATTTTACCAGGAAGTCGGCGATGTCTGCAATATGTGCAGCCCAAGGTTGAATTCGCCTACTGGCACACCAGTTGGAAAACACCTTCCATCCAGCCGAGTAAACATCTAGAGAAGAAGATCCAAGCCCTCCTGTGGCAATCTATCTGAGACAGACCGTGAGAAGCCTCTGTCGCAGATGTGCTGTGAGATAACCGCCAAGCGTGGAGGTTAAGAACTTGAGGGTTCCCATGGAACACACTCGTCCGTGGCTGTACCAGAAGCTTCAGCCCTGCCAGTAATCATAGCGGAGGCTTGACGCTTTGTTCAAGTAGGTCTACCGAGCAATCCCTCTGGGGCTGCCATGGGGCAACCAGGATCAGACTGCAATCGTGGGAAGGAACCTTGTGCAGTAGCCTCGGAAGGATCTGGCAAGGCAGAAAGGCATACGCCCACAGGTTGCTCCAGTCCATGCCTAGAGCATCCACTGCTAGGGCTAGGGGTCTGGGATGGGCAAGATGTAAACCGAAAGTTTTGCATTCTCGCCAGTTGCAAACAGATCACCGTGTGGAGTCCGCCATTGTGCTCACATGGCTTGTATGACCCTGGGGTGGAGTGACCTCTCTGGCCCTACTGGCCAACCTCTCGAGAGTTGGTCTGCCAGGACATTCACATTTCCCGGGAAGTGCTTCATCTGCGTGCGGACGTCATGGTCGTACCACCATCTGATGATGCATCTGCGCAAGTCCGTCAGCTTCCGGGACTGCGTCCCGGCTTGCCTGTTGAGGAAGGCTACCATGGTCCTGTTGTCGCACATTATGAGGACATGTTTGTGCTCCACCACGTCTTGGAAGTGGAGGAGAGCCAAGCGTACTGCCTCCAGTTCCAACCAGTTTATGTGGTGAGCTGCAAAAGTTGCCAGCCAAAGTCCTGACGCTGTCTGGCTCTCCATGCAGGCTCCCCATCCAGACTGAGAAGAGTCCATGAAAATGGTGAGCTGGGCCTGAAAAGGCTCCAGCATCTGTCCTCTTATGACATTCTCCCTGTCGATCCCCCACTGAAGGTGTGGCTGATCCTCGTTGAGGATCGGTATTGGGGTGTGATAACCCTGGTCTCTCGTCCACCTGCCCTGCAGAGTGTGCTGCAAGGGGCGATGGTGGAGCCGGTGTAATGGGACCTGGGAGTCCATCCAGGACAGGGAGCCCAGCAGGGCAAACCACATTTCTTGTGCCAAGCAGACCTTGCCAGTCAGAAAGGGCCTGAGCAAAGACTGCAGTCTGTCCCATCTGTCTTCTGAAGGATGGCAGATGTAGGCTACCAGATCGAACTGGATGCCGAGGAAGACGAAGATCTGCTCTGAATGAAGACTGGACTTGGGTAGGTTCACTATCAGGCCCATGCATTGGCAGAGTTCCAGAATAGTCTGTGTGTGATGCTGCGAATCCAGGTGCCGAAGTGCCCGAATAAGCCAATCCTCCAGGTACACATGAATGCGAATGCCTGAGCGGTGAAGGTAAGCAGCAAATGCCTGCCTGACCCTGGTAAGCATCAGGGGTGACGTGGCGAGAGTGAACGGAAGAGCCCTGAACTGGTATATTTGGCCCGCAAGTGCCAAGAGAATGATGCAGCAAGGGCAGAACCTTTGGCATCTTCCTCCAATTGCTTAAGGACCTCTGGAGACGCAGAAATTGTTCTCTCCTGCTGAGCATCAAACTCATCTCAGTCAAAGTCCAGCAGCAGCGAACCCGATGGGAAGATCTGCTCTGGCACACAGTACCTCATCCTCCACCTTGGTGTCCAGGTCCGAAGACTCCAGACTCCCGAGGGGGATGGTAATGCCCAAAGCCTTGTCGAACAATGTATTGTCCAAGGACGATGGAGCAGCCACCTGTGACACCAGGGGATCTGTCACCATGCTAGGTGTAGGGGTAGCAAGCACCTCTGTTGAAGTAGTTGCCACCTCCACTTGCTCCTCCCATGAAGGGAGAGAGATGGAAAGCAAGGTAGATTTTGGCAACTGCGGGGTCAGAAGTCTGCAAGCTTGAGGGATCTGGCTGAGGCTCCTCCAGGCCACTATCCTGAACCTCAGCTGCTGCTGACTGATAAGTCTACAGGCTTGTGGCTGCTTTACATGATAACACCATTTTTTTCATCCAACACTTTCTAACAATTTTAGAATGAGTTGTGATCGAGCCTTATTCAGGATCTGAGAGCTGTGCATATATAGAGTCTACTAAAATGGTCAAACTTTTACTTCCTGACAAATAGGTCTAGCCAGCCCATTTTGATTAACTTTGATTGAAAAGTTTTCATAACCTCTACTGGTTTACGCATGCTCCAGATTTCTGTACATGAAGGTCAGAGACTTTATGTACTGAAATTGGATTAAGTTTACACTATGCATAAACTGGATAAAGACAGCAGCACCATTTTGTCTGTTGTCCATTGTACCATGCAAAACTTATGAAAAGCCGTAAGCCTACTTTAGATTTATCATTGTTAAAAGACATACTCCACTGCAATGGAAACGCGTGCGAAATATTTAACAATAAAGTTGTCTCGCTGTCTCCTAAAAGGCAAACATCGTCAGCATAAACAGCGGCTCTCAAAGGGCCAAAATATCATTTTATTACTAACTTTATTGTTTACATCTATATTATCGATGAAATGGGCTTTAATACTGCCCCTTATTTGACCATCATGGTAGTTTACGACCATTCCCAATGGATAAATAAATGATAATACAAGGTGGAACAATCTCTAATTTGCCAGTCAGAAAACGTAACTCATCGTTTTTTGTGATAAAGTATTTTTGCATTACTGTACTTTCCCTTTGGCTTAATCATTTTGTTTATTTTTAACTCCTATAAGACTTACCAGTACTAACTGTAGATTTTGTCCGATCAAACCGCCCCCTGAGATGTAAAAAAATTTAATAAATAAATAATAACAACACCCCCCCCAAAAAAAAACAAAAACAAAAAACACAAAAAACCACGGAAAAAAACCCACAAAAAACACCAAAAACCAAAAACCAAACCCCCCAACCCCCTTCCCCCCCCAAAAAAAACAAATGCAAAAAAAAAAAAACAAAAAAAAAAAACAAAAAAAAAAAAAAAAAAAAAAAAAAAAACAAAAAACATCGGGAGATAAAATAAAACAGCTTGGCCTATTACCGCCGCTTTCGAATTAGATTTACTGTCTGGAGGGATATCTAAAAATCTATGATCTTTAAACTGTTCATACTTTCCTATATAATCGCTACGTTTCAATATACATTATGTGCTTTTGGTAATAAAATGATACTATATTACATCAAAGGCCTAGTCTGCGCAATATTGTAACTCATGCTACTGATGTTGCCATAATGGTTATGACTTATGTCCATTTCATTTTGAAATCAGCGACAGATTTGTCACATCCCCAATTCAGTTACGCATAATTATAATACATGAGGCCAGTCATTTCGCCTCATGACGTGTCCTGATACGTATCCGTGTAGTTTTGTTTGGAACAACTTTTAGATCTGTCTTTCTATTCGTCTTTTTAGTTTATGAAAATACAATTTTTGGAATCGCCTAGTCTTAATCTATCAGTTGGGACACATGTTAAAGAATTATTGTGATTTTTGCTAAATACAGTGAAACATGGGGAAGTGTTTTGAAGTGGATTTCTTCTTAATTTTGTGTATTTAAGAATAGCACCTTAAGGAAAAAAGGGAAAACAAGGTCCATGTCTTCAAAATAATATGAAACTAAACAACATCCCCGAATTTGTTTCTGTCTGCATCAGATGTAAAATTATTAGACTGGAAAGTTAAAATTTGCTAATTTGCATACCCATAACTTCAATTTTATAAACTGAAGACTAATATCCCAAGATGGGTCTAATAGGGACAGTTTGGAGGACGCTTTTTAGATTCATGGTGTTGGGAACAAAAGTACATCATTTTCAGAACTGCAGACTGGATTTTACTCAGAAATAGATAAATATAAAATACGTGTCCTCCTATATCTAGGTCTTTTATGTTGGCATATTTATTTAATTAGCACAATATTTCGTTGATCTGAATGTGCACCAATTGACAGAGCAAGATTATACAACTTCAACACTGTACACTTTCATCAAGCTACACCAAAATTTAAAAAGCAGCTAAAACGTAGACGTACACATTTGTATCTCGATACCTTAAGTTACTATAGGAACTCGAACTTTTACTTCCAGTGTAGGAGCATACACAGATCTAGTAAGATGTTTGGATCTTTGTAGTTCTTTTCTGGTTTGATTGTATCGGCTCTATGTGGTTTGGCTTTCAATACATAATTTAATGCTAGAGGCAGTACAAGAAATCATACGGATACAATAAACATTTTCAGTCTCACAGATGATATTTGTATCCACTGCCATCTCAAGTTTAAGAGACAGAGCAAATGTAGACTTACACTGCATATATTTGATTATTATGAACGCAAAAAATGTGCGATGAACAAACTCGAACAAAATAGCTGCAGCCATCATGTTGTTGCAGTTGTATTAAATGTGCCTATCGGAATCAGTGAGGGCAGACTGGGGCCAGTACAAATTTTGAAGTACTAACCCTGCCATCCTGTAAACAGTTTGGGACTTGTCTAACCCTGTATACCATACTCTGAAAGGAAATATGAAAGCTAATGGTGAAGCCCAGTTTAAGGAATTTTGTGTGCCTCAGATATCAAATTGTCCACGTGAAAATAGAGTCTCAAGTGCGAAGAAAACGCATCTGAGAGTACCGATTTTTCAAAGTTTCCGGCGGGAGGACCCCCCGGACCCCCAGCTGTGAGCTTCGTGCCTTCGACACTCGCAATAGGACATATTCATATCTAAATGCGGTCCTACTCTAGCACCTATTGAGCAAAAGAGGGAGCCACCTGCATCAGGGCAGATCCATGTATTTAGCATGGTCAAAAGTACTTTCTCAATAAAATAAACAACACGAACACAGAATAATCTTAAGAAAATGTAACAAATTTGAAACATAAAGGATGCCTAAATTGATTAGACTTAGGCTCTCTTTTGGTTGAAAATGTGTTATTTATGGATGTTTATGCAGTATATAATACAAATCTGCCCTGATCATGGAGGAAGCATCAGTCTGTTGCCCCGACAACACAGGAAGTGAGCAGGATCGCAGTTAAATATGAATGTCTCCTTTTCGAACCCCCGTTTTAGAAAGTGTGGATTCGCCCTTGAATTTCTTTCGGATATTCAATGTCACGTTTATTGTTAGGAGAAGGGCGGGCAAAACAGATCGTTTGAGAAAAGTGCTCACAATTTCAGACTAAATTACTTACATGTATTTATTGAAGCTTCTACTAATTTCTTTTGCGCAAATTTGCTCGTTGAAATTCTAAATAGACCAACAGGAGGTATTTCAATTTTAACCGAAACTATCCATTTTGCCCGGGTGCTTGGGCAAAGAGGATCAAGGTACAGGGCATAGAGGATTACTCTGGTTTTTTCCGTTCCCCCCCCCCCAAATATTAACTTCCTAGTGAATGTTTAAATACGCGAATAAGAAAAGAAGAGTTGCTTTAATTTTAGACAATACAGGTCAATTCTAATAGTCACAAACATGTAGTTTGTCAGATAAATGTATAAATTATGAAAAATATGGAAAGTTAGTAATTTGTATAATGCAGAATGTACCACCATGTACAAGTATCTGGGTATTGTTTTTTCACAACTTTCGAAGACTTCTATTTCATTTCAAATCACACTTGAAACACAAAGTATCACACTTACATGGTTATTAGTGTAGCCTTCTTTCGCCTCATGACAACTTCCATTTCCATTATGTCAATTGTGATTATATTATTTGGAAAAGTATATTACCGTCTGTTTCTCATGGATGCTCCGTTTGGCTGAATAATACTTATGAGAGTTTTTCGCTTTTTAAATTATACTAGTATTCGATTACCAGAGCAATACTGTGCATCAAGTCATGTCAATTAGTAACGTCAGCTACCTCCGGTGAACCAGTTTGGCTGCCGATCGAATTTATTTGGAAAAGGCTTTCAAAATCATCATCATCATCATCACCATCATCATCGTCATCGTCATCGCCAGCGCCAGCGCCAGCGCCACCGCCACCGTCACCGTCACCGTCACCGTCACCGTCACCGTCACCGTCATCGTCATCGTCATCTTCATCGTCATCGTCATTGTCATCGTCGTCATCGTCATCATCATCATCATCATCATCATCATCATCATCATCATCATCATCATCATCATCATCATCAACTTTCAAACAGTTGTATGAAAGCGGGGTATTACCTATTTGTGACTATTTTTTTTGACTGTGGGGAGCCAGTAAACACGCTTCAGTAGATAATATGAAAAAGGAGCAGCGCGATACTCTTTAGGTGTGCATGCCAAAACTCCAATACCAGGTCTCCAGGTAGAGATGGGTTGGTTGTCACCACGGTGTAGGCATTGTATAAGTTTGACCAAAGCGTGGAATCATTTCATTGCAATGGACGACGAAAGATTAGATACAAAGGTATTTAAATGGGATTTAAATTAAGGAATATGGTAGCCTATTGATGTGAGAAAAGTATTCTCATCAGTTTACTGTGCATATATTTTTGAAAATAGGATCATATGTGATTTAGGCAGTTTGCGTGACAAATTGCTGGCAAAGCCACCGGCTGAGTGGCTAGTGAGTGTACAGTCCACACCTATAGTATGTTAAGTTTAATCAGTATTTGAAACAGAAGCTACTGTTGCGGCATTATAACCGAAATATGAGCGTTCTATATTTGCTCAATTTGGAATGGGAATTTTACCTTTGAAAATAGAAACAGGGCGTTATTCAGACATACCAGTTGATAGATGGAAGTGTACATTTTGTACGGACGATGCAGTAGAAGATGAGATCCACTTTTTTGTGTTCATGCACTTTAAATGGAGAATTAGGACAGGATCTTTATGTCAGATTATGGAAGAGAATATTTTATTTAATGAGATGTGTGTTGAAGATAAATTTATTCATTTATTACAGAGCACAGATGCTAAAGCAGTTTCGAAATTCTTGAGTCAAGCTTGGAACAACAGAAGAAATTCCATTTATACGAGTTAGCATGTGCAAATGTGTTTTTCGAAAATGGTTAAATAATGACTTATAAGCCCAAGAGTGCTGGGTACATGTATCAAAAATGGGTATTATTGTTTTTTTTTTTTTTTTTGTATGTACAAGTCACTCAAATGAAAAAAATTACTTACTATAACAGAAATAGTGAATAGGAGAGATCTGGGTTAGTTCTAAATTCACCTGAAGATGGTGCTGCCCATCCTGTTCATGGTTGACTGCCCACATCTTGTGGTCACTTTCCATGATCCTCACTTTTTGGAATATAGCAGGTATAAATTTAAACTCTCCATATGTTGTCAAATAAGCTTTAAACTTTCATTTTATCACACCAGGGTGTAATTGAGGATGACTATGTGTTCTTCAGGTAGATTAGATAAAAAATACAAAAATCTTCCTCGTATGCAGGGTGAAACCTTCAGGACTGTCAGGTTCACTGTAATGTTAAGGGGTTTTTCTGACCCACTTTTACACCTGAATTCTAATGGCATGGGTGCTAGGTGTCACAAATATGCACCATGGGAGTGAACGACTGTGTATCAAGAAATTAAACCAACCCAGACCACTCCTACTCGTTCAGTTCAAAAGCTCAGAATTGACGGAAATTAGAAAAAAAATCCGTAAATTAAAAGATGTCAAGTTCATTCGAATATTTACATTTGTTAGGTCATTGCATACAAATGTGCCCTAAAGTGAACATATATTGGCCACATCCCGGAATTGATGTTTCTGTAGCCAATCATCACAATGATGTTGCCACGGCCTGCAAAAGATTACTGCTTTCAGGATAACATTGTCACTTGGAGGCTCAACGTGTCATTCGTTACAAGTATGTTGTTGTTCTCAGTAAACCTTTGTATCCCTCACCTCCAATTTCGATGTTTCTGGTACATGCGGAGTTTGGAAAAGGATGGCGTGACAGACCACAGCTAAATATAACTTTCTGAAAGATATTGTAAATTTTGTCGAGGAGAAACTGATTTCGGCTTAGGGTGACTTCTAAAGGAAAAAGTTTTCAGATACTCTTCCTCAACACAAGACCCCAACATTTGCAAATGTTCACGTTTCTGAAGCTCACAGAACGTGCAACTAAAAAGGTACCATATTGAAAGGAGACAGGTCCGTTCTCCAGAGATTTATCGTTGCGTTGGGAGCCGTGAAACCAGGAAATTTGGTAGGCATTTTGAAGCATGAACTTCTGCCAGTTCCCATTTCACTTGCCGAAATGGAGGGATGCCGCCGTACAGGACAGAAAGCAATATAAAAGGCATTCGCTGTCCAACATCAATCACTATTACTTAGGGTGCCACACTGATTATTGATGGTCAAGCATTTGTCATGGCCACAGGAAAGCCACCAACTGCAAAGACATTTGGTGACCATGCGGATGATCAGTATTTTTGTTGAATCTGTGTGTAACAGTCTGGTTGCAAGTGCAACCGGTCAACATTGTTTTTGACAGATACGACAAAAACTCTATCTCTCTAATAGATATGATAATCTTTGCTGCTGGAGGATTCTTTGAAGAAAAAATTACGGCATGTAACAAGGATGATGAGGTCACAGTCAATAAGTTATTCCTCCAAGGAAATTACAAAACTTGAAAGCAACCATGAAGAGGGTGAGATTCGTATTATTCTGAAGACATTGTAGTTCCTAACGGGATACTGATATTTTCCTTCTACTTATTGCACACGTTGCAGACATAGGATGCACAAATGTGTGGATGAAGGCAGGAAACCAAAGTTTTTCCTCATGGAACAATTTATAACAGTCCATGGTTAAAATCCCTCAACTGCACAGCTGCTTCTCCCATGTCATTCCCTTACTGGCTGTGACACGGACTGGTTTCTGTTTAAGCACGAGAAAACAGCTTTCAATGTATTCTTCAAACACAGTGAATTATTGTAGGAACTTGAATTTGAACCCTGAGACAGGTGAGAAGAGCAAGCAAAAAAAAAAAAAAAAAAAAAAAAAAAAGTACGTATATTAAAAGTGAAGCATTAATCCGTAAGCTTTATGATGTCCTCTGATGTAACAAAAACATGAGATCACTGCAAATCATAGACCCTTGGCCACAAACGTTCAAAAACTTAACTCTCAAAATTGAGTGATGGAATGTTGATGTGCCAACGTACTTCCAAGTTATCAATGCAATTTTTGCACTGCAAAATACATATATATGGCAGATTCGAATGTAATGTATTGCAAATTCCATGATTTCAAGTTGGCTTTATATATGTATACAACGAAAGGCCCTTGGCTAAGTTGAGTAGCAATGCTAGTAAGATACATTGTTTCGCATATGTAACACGTCGGAAGCATCCTGAAGGTATTTTCAGTGAAAGCAAATCCGTTGCATTGACTCTCATATATTCATGATATAAAGCAACAGGCGTACCCAGTGTGTTTTGGGGGGCTAAATTGCCCCAGAAAGCTATTCAAAGGGGGCAGATTATGCTGTTTGATTCCATTGGCGAATTTTATATTTATGTTTGCGCGGACAGAAAGCCTCCAAACTTGAAAGATGTGGAGGTAAGCAATGCCTCTGACATGGCAGTTCGTTTGGCCGAAAGCATAATGTGTGTATGTGTGTTCTCTGTTAAACAATCGCGTTTGAAATACAAGAATGGTGCACCATAGATGGTGTTCGTCGTCACAAGAGTACGCACCAGTAAGGTTCTTCAAATTTCTGGATGCAAGTGTTTTAGGTTGCCTCCTAAGCAGACCGAGCTTGCTATCATCTCATGTTTTTTGTGGTTTTATGGTTATTTTGTTTTTATTTGTTTATGTATCTACTGAATACATTATTATTATTATCATTATCATTATCATTATTATTATTATTATTATTATTATTATTATTATTATTATTATTATTATTATTATTATTATTATTATTATTATTATTATTATTATTATTATTATTATTATTATTATTATTATTATTATCATAAATGTTGCAGTGCCTATGACACGCTGATTTTCCAAATTTATTTTTTTCTGCATAACACGCCATCAGCGCCTTTCTTTAAAATCAAGAACCCAAATAGCCATCTCCGCTGAGCATGCCTAGTCAGGCGTGTTCCTCCTATTAGGTCACAAGCCATTCGGTTATTTAATGCAATTAGTAAATTAAATGCTAAAATTACTTTTCTGACTTTACATGAACCTTTAACAGAATTATCTTTATTAGATAATGATCATTGCACAAATAATAATGGTAATTCTATTTTCAGTGAAAGATGTGCTAGCCTGAACAAGTCAAGCAGTTAAAAATTATTAATGGTTTTAAAAATGATAAAGCAGCTGAATCTGAAAACATCAATGAATATATAACATCTAGCTGTGGTTTAATGTTACCTTTAAATTTTAAATAATCCAATCGTATATTTAACAACGGTGTTGTTCCACAAAGCTGGTTCTATGGATGGAGCATGTCCAACCATAAGAAGCAAGGGGGAGGGGGCTCCTTAGAGCCTTCTAGATATAACAATTTTACGTTGATTCAATAAGACGTTTAATGCTTTGATTAATAAAAAGTTATCTGAATTTTTTGACAAGAATTCTATAATTTCGGAAAATCAGCTAATTTTCGAAAATCATACTCTTGTGTGGTTTTAGTCATTTAAAAAAAATAATATTGACATCTTCCATTAAAAGTTCACCCCCCCAACATTCTGTGCATTTATAGACAACGAAACTACGTTTGATTCTCTCTGTTGAAGAGATCTTTGGTATAAAATTTTGTATTCTGGTCTTACTGGTAAACTTGTACGGGTATCATTAATATGCAAAAGTCTTGTGTTTTATTTGATGGAAGTAGATTTGATGAATTTGTATCATGAGGAAGAATGGGACAAGAGGAGAACTTGCCTTCGTTTTTGTTCTCAATTATAAATGGTTGACAAGAATTTCTAAGTGATAATTGAATGACTACACTTAATTCTTGATTTTGGGTTGAACATAGTCTTACATTATTTAACCATTTTCTTCCTAATACATATATATATATATATATATATATATATATATATATATATATATATATATATATATATATATATATATATATATATATACAAATGATACTGTGATGATAATAATACGCAGGAAAGCTTGCAGAAAAGCCCATGTATGTTGCAAACTTACTGTGATAAATGTCAAGTTTAGGTAAATGAATAAAACAGAAATTATAATTTTAATTGAAAGACAGTCTAATCGTAATAATGTAGCATTTCAGTAGAATGGAAAGGGACTTTAAAAGTTCTTTGGAATTTAGATAGATAAATGTAATTCCAAACTATATGATAGCATTATTTTGAAATGTATGAGACATCTTTATGATCCGGCCTTAAAGGCAATGTAATAAGGTCTAACGAGAATAAGCTTGGAGATGAATTCCACCTTTTCTTTGAATGTAATGTAGTATCTCATTTCAGAAAGAGATTTATACCTTCATATTATCATAAATATCCAAATGTATAGAAATTCAAAGAATTAGTGACATCTGATGTTAAAGGTCTAAACATGATACTTAAAATTTTATCTGATGGGTTCCAATTATTGTAAGGTACTTCACATTCCGTAACTTTAAATCTTGGTTTTGCTATAGGCGATATGCATGAGATCTCATACTTGCCAATACATTTGCCAATAGTACTGTAATTTTATGGCCCTGTACCTCGGGTAGAGGTCATGGGCAAGTATAGAACTTCAACTTGAATACGAAGTTCACCCACTTAACAGAAATGTACATTAAACATTGAAAATAATTGGTTTGAACGACAGCTTGATTTGTCAGGAATTTGGCACATGTTTGTTATCATCTTCGGGCTATACATTTTTAATATATGCATGAAACTAGTCCAAGAAAGTGACAAAAATGAAAGTTTGATTCTGGTTACCAAGGTTATTTAACAAGTTCAATAGGGAAAGGTCATTTCCTAAATATGTTGAACGACCTCTTACCTGACCAGCCTGTGGCTATGCTGTGCTAAGATAGCGATTTTGCAGGTAGAAACTGAGCGTGAGCGAAACTGCTGTGCTTTCACACACTGCAAACGTACTCATTTCAATCCTATTATTTTTGACGGTTTTTGTAGGTCAAGCATTTCACTGAAATTTAAATTTCAGAATTTCCGGCGTAGCACCCCTAAAACTGAGTTAAAATAGCATTTCATTGTGTTTCATTATTATTTTTACGGTGGTATTCCATCAGCGAAACAAGCGAAAAACAAAAGTACAGCGAAAAAAAAGTAAATTTACAGTATCTTCTCCGAAAATTTCTGTCAAACAGCTAGACCACCTTCACTGTTTTCTCATCTATAGCAACTGGAGAAACAATATACAGAGATGTATCTGCTTTGGAGGCAACCGTCGTTTGCAAAACTTTGTGAAAGTGTTCAACTAAGAGAACAGAGCAAGATATTCAAACTGCCAATCGAAGTCGATAATTTACCGAGAAATTTATAGTCTTTATCTGTGTCCATGTATTACAAAATGAGTCAAAAGCAAGCTTGTTCAAATATGTATATTATTTAATGTTAATATCAATGATAAGCGTATGTAATGTTATGAAAATCTTGATAATATATTATATATTATTTCAATTGTCTATCTAAATAATTAGAGTTGGCTCATCATCTTCACTTCCGGAGTCCTGAGGTAGATTTATATCAGACATTAGAGCTCTCTCCTTGTGTTTCGGAGAGACAATGTGTTGAGAGACAGGTATTAAATTTCCAGGTTCTGAATGACGATTGTTCATCAACTCCAAGGTTTCCTGGAACATAATTTCAACATCACCCCTTTCCTCTCTGATATCATTGGCTGTTATGACAGTCTGTTTTACACTTGTTAAATACGGTGACAAAGAGTCATTCCTCTTAGAGTCGAGGAAAGAAGCAGTTTTTGTCAGTGGTAATGGTGTGACTATCGTAAGATCATCAGTTGCGTTTAATAGTGTTGGTTTACAGCTGGTGTCCCCGTTTGGCGTTGAAGTGCGCATGTCTTGTGAATGAATACTGAGAAGTGATGATATGTCATCACTTTTGTCATTGCACAAAGAAGAAACGTCCAAAGTCAACTTTGAATCGCAATTTGAATCAGTTTCTGCCAGGCTCATATTTTGCCTGCTGATGAGTCGCGGCGGTGACGTCGCTTCACTTTCTCTGTCAGTACACAAAACGTCCAAGGCAGCTTTGCCTTCTTGTCGTTCATGACTAGTCTCTGAGGACAGAGCAATTCGGTTTTCCTCATTTTGCGAGGATATAGTGACTCTGTTTTCCTCATTTTGTGAGGACTGAGCAGTTCGGTTTTTCCCATATTGTGACTGTGGAATGTTTTGTTTATCTTCTTTGGCAAGTATTGTACGAGAAAGAGTCCGATCTGTGCATGTGTTTACTGAATGTAATCCTTCCTCGAATTTACTTTCTAGAATAGTTTCAGGCACAAATCCGGTTGTTGCATTCTTGCTGTATTTAGAGCGAAGTCGTTTTACCCTGTCACGTGATCTCTTACTACTGTTGCTGGCTAGTAACCACTCCAGTTCTACAGACTCGACCGGCTTTGGCCGTCGTGCAAGGGTATATTCCGACAGATAATCCGTTGTCATATGGTCTAAGTACTCAAAAAAATCCTGGTAAAGGTCGGCGTCATTTTCGACTGCTGACCAATCATCTTCGTCCGATTCGAGACCCTTTTCACTGTCACTCAAATACCCCGATGTAATTGATGCAATATCATCACTCCCACTTTCTTGCGGAATTTTTGCATCAGGTGGACATTGTTTTGAGCATTGATTCCCTGGGTCATTATCACAGAATACATTTGCAAAATTACCGTTGCAAGTTATCTGAGATGATTTTTTATCATTATTCACACTTTCTTTGGTGCCAGATATGATGCGTATTTCTGATACTTCGGTTATGTAGTCATGTAGGTATGTGTCCTTCTGCATGGGAGGCGGTAAATCCAATTCACTTCCCCCAGTGTCTTTGTCAGACACCTTCCGAACTACTTTCATATCCGCCCCGCGGTGACTGTAAAATTCACGATTATTTACTTCCATTTGGTTGCATATACCTTCAAATTTTATATTTTCTCGACTTTTTGTGTTAATCGGAAGCTTTTGATCGCCTGCTTGATGATCGGGACTACATTTATCCGATTCCAGCTCAACGTCCTCTAGATCATCCGCAGTGTCCTTGGAATCATCATTTCCACATGAAACACCGCTGTCTGTACAGGAGGAATCATCGTCATCACCTTTAGATGTCCCTACTGTTTGATCAACATTTTCATGAAGTTTACAGAAATCCAAAGGAACGTATCCATATGATTCCGTACCTTTTCTGATGAACGCCCATCCGTTCACTTGATAGAGAATCAAGACCCTTTGGCCAGCAAGCACATCCAGTTCATTTTTCTCGACTGCTTTAAAGTTGAATCTTAATGTAGCACTCAAAAGAGCTGGGTTCAGAGCCGTGTGTTCCTTGAGTATGCTGTATAAACATTTGACGTCGTTGTTTCTCAAATCTGCTTCAGTCATACTGATATACTTATTAATCCACCTCTTTTGGACGGACCATCATACGCCTTGTACTTGAATCATGGAATCACATCCAGATTGTCACGATTTTCACAAAAAAAGCTCCAACTTAAATATTCCAGGTTTCGTACAATCCTACTAAACGGAGAACTGCATCGGCCTTTAAAGCTGAGAGGCTCGTCGCTCCTGTACTCGTTCAAGTATCCACGGGAGAGAATATTATATCTGCAAATATATAAAAGGATACATAAATATTTACCTTGTTGAGACATGTTTAACTCTTTCTTGCCTAGAATTAGTTGACAGATTTCCTTGGCATGGGCCCTGAGGAACGATATAAATTGACATATTATCGGGGTAGGTCCTTAGTCTTATCTTCAATATTTCCGTTCCTGAGATACTACAGCGAAAACGTTGAGGCAGACGTTTGATGTACCGGCGCTTTTGTCATTTTGTACGGGAAAGGCTTTATGTCAAAATATACGAAAGTACCACCCACAACTTTGTCAGTGTAGTAACTCCGTTCTTCCAGTACTTTTAGACCCATTCCTTTCCAGCACGCGACCATTTCCCGACATCCGCCCACTACAGATAATATCTTGATTCACTAAGCTTGTTGTGCAGTTTTGTACAACAGGTAGCGAGTAGTGATCTTTAAGTTATGAGCATATCAGTTGTAGTGAGTACTGACTTGAGACGTGAGAGGCTGACACATAATAGTTGTAGTGAGTTGTGACTTTACAAAGTTTAAAAGTGAAAGACTGAATGCTGACCTCAGAAATGGTTCAAGTGTACACGTAATATCTTTGAAGTGTAAGTCTAGAAATAATTTAGTGCTTAAAATCTGCTAACAAAACCTTGTATGACTCAACAAGGTCTTTTATAGAGAAAATAAAAAACAGCAGCAGTGATAAAGGCTTCTTAGTACATTGACATACAAGTAGGAACTTCCAATCTTATATGTGGACGAGTAAGAGTTAAACTCAAGAGTATAGTAATCCTATGTTTGCTTGCGTCAAAAGCCATGCTCTTGTGCAAAATTGGATACCGCTAAATTCCACTGTATGCACCCAATTAACACATTGCAATATCGCCAGGAATCTTTTGTTCAAAAGTTGACAAGTTTTGAAGTCCTAATGAGTCTGCTATTATGTTCATCGCTGGTTAAAAAAATCCAATTGAGAAAAATAACAAGATTACGAAACAGCAAACTGACTTCAAAAGCATTAATTGGTAAGGAAATTGGAGAAAGTCATGAACGGCATGTTGTGAAAGGTCTGCTTGTACAATAACATAGGTTAGAGACCTAAGCAAAGTCACTGTTGAGTGTCAAATGTTCCCAAAGGCAAAATAATGCATGCAAAACGAACAAATACCAATCACTTGTGTGATTTTAGCATTGGACAACAAAATTACATGACTACCTGTTGCTGTTAGAGATCATTCGACCAACATAACATATTGCTTTTTGGACAGTAAAACGGATAATCTTTATTGCATACACTCACCCCACTTGGTGAGTATGGCAGGATGTTGATACAAACTGGGCACAGCTAAGGCTGCATCTGAGTCTCGCCAGAAGCTTGCCGAGATCATAATCATAAGACATATCTAACACTACAGAAAAGAAATAAAACCACCTAACTTAGTCTTGGAGGTATTCATATATATATAATTAATGCTCCAATTTTAATTGCACATAACACTGTTTGACCTTACTTCCATGGCTGAGTTAACGCATCACAGCACCTGCTTTATCACATAGTTGTCACCATCACTGCATGTCATGAGGTAATGAAATTTAGAAGGGTCTGACATAGATTCAAATATATAGTCTTTCCGTGCATAGAAAAGAATAGTCCGAAGTGGGTTGTACTTTGTGCATTTTAACATTAAGTGAAATTCATGTTCCACTACACCACGTGGGCAGTAGTGGCAGATTCTTCTATCGGCAGGACTTTTGTTATATCGACCACATTCAATATTAAGTGTATATGCGTTTATTCTTAGTCTGGTAAAAAAAATCCTTCTTTGAATTGGAAGATTAAGATCGATCTTTTGTCCTTTTTTTCAACGAAAGTTTGCCTCTTTAAATTTGCTATAGGTTCTTAATTTGTTGGATTCCCTTCTCCATTGACATACTTAGACCAGCTATCCACATAGTTCAGACACATTTGTTGTGCAGCCTTTTTTTTGTATACATGATGTTATGTCCAGACCCCCAACATTTTCCCAACTTGCAGGCTACATTTCAAAAACATGATTTTACGTATTTAAGGCAGCATATCCTGTTCTGTTGTGTCAAGTTGTAATTTTCACGTAAAGATTTAAAGACCAGAGTATCTTCACTGAGACTGTGCAGATGGTATCAATACTTGACTGCGGAGCACAAGCTGTTGCAGTGTTGGTGAGCAGGAGAAAGGTAACAAGCTCACCTTTTTTTAGCGGCTGTGCAGCTTTTCTGCATATGTACCCACACGATGAAACGGCAAATTTTCAAGTGCACTTGTTCAGTGTGTGAGCGTTCACAGATGTGCATAAAATTTCCATCATTAAGACCGTGCAGGAGGTGGGGAGCCAAAATGTGACTGGCATATGTACCAATGGGTACAATAAGGCTTTTGAAAAGTTTAATGGATAAATCAATGTTTCCATGAGTATTAAAATACTGTGAATTAAATAGTGCTTTATTTGCTTTTTCTTTTAGTTTGGACACAACCAGGTTAAAAGTGCCTTCAGCTGAAAATTCAGTTCTTAAGTACAATAGTTCTGGGCAATTTCAATTTGAGTGTTTTTGTAATGGAAGACGATTTTCTAAAAGTTTTATGAGTTATATATATATATATATATATATATATATATATATATATATATATATATATATATATATATATATATATATATATATATATATATATATATATATATATATACATAAGATTCTGCATCCATGTTTCCACACAGCGATCATAGATCTGGAGGCAGACATATATACAGCTTAGCTATAGAAGAACCACAGGTTGCCTTAAGCTACAAGTATAGCTTAATTACAAGTCCCTGTGGGCCCTGTTAACACTTTTGTTAGAAATGATAGTTACGTCCTTTGACGATGAATGCGAAGCAGCAACCGTTGTTACCCCCGCCTAAGAAAGAATGAGAACAGGCTGCTCTCCAAGCAACCAGCGTTTGAACATTAAAATGACTGTATTCCGCCATGTTCGCATTCACTGTTGGTCTGCTGTGCATACTTCTGAAACATTATGGTTGATGTTTACCATGCCAGGCCTGAGATGTACCAAGCACTGCAGAAGCAACGGTGAATCTTCTTGCAATGTACACCGTAACTTACAATAGCTTACTGACCAAATGCAGCGACAGAAAGATACGATAATTTACTGACAAAAAAGTTACTGGTAAATTTTATATCAAATCCTCTAGTATAAAGATGATCTGGTTGCCTCCAAAGCAGACCAAGTTCCGTGTTATCTGTGCTACACTTGCGGAGTAGACACAACACGGAGCTTGAGTGGCAAATGATCTGGTTGTCTGCTATTACACCTGGCTGCTAAACTTTCTCTGTGGCCAAGTTCCTTTACCTGACTACTTGTCGGGCTATCAAGCAAAAAAAAAAAAAAAATCATGCGCGTGAGACTTTGCTGAACCTGTCGAATGGTTTCAGACTTAATGAAGCCAAATTTTATACATTATGAAAACAGGTAATGCCCATTATGAACATATGTATATATATATATATATATATACATACTTTGACATACACCCTGTCACACACACATATGCAAATATATATATATATATATATATATATATATATATATATATATATATATATATATATATATATGTGTGTGTGTGTGTGTGTGTGTGTGTGTGTTTTACACGCATACGATATATACCCATTGTATTCTGCACATGTCTGTAGCCTGTCACCCGTTGTCCCTTCTTCCGGCCTGTTATAGCCCAAACGACACGACATATAACGACAACACTGCCAGGGTATGCTTCAAGGAGTTTATATACATCTACCTGCAGAAACCCATTTCTGTAGGATCTGATCTATTCAGAGAACCCCCGCTGAAGGCTAAACAGAGCAAACAAACAGCCTTCCCTTTTCCGGTGGCATTGGGCATAATTAACTCTGACTTCTCAACTTGCACTCAATTTTCGACTTAAATTTACCGGTAGTTTTGTTCACCCCCATTTATGTTGATGAAAGAACTGATTAACAAGAAAATGAATGCAAACAGAGGAAAAGCGCTGTCATGCAGTGTTTATCCGTAAAAGCCCCTCTTGGGAGCTCACGTAGACATAATCAAATAATAGAAGAGATGTTAATTGCAAGTGACAATAATATGTCTGGAAATGATCAGTGCTTGTTTCAAATCGCACGAGTATCACAGAGTGAGCCTCGGGGAAAACGTAGACATAATTGAGCAAGGCTTTGTTTTTTTCCTGGTCACAACAAGGAAACGCCATTTATGTAATCTTTCAATAATATATACAAGACCGATGTTAAGTAGGTCGTTCACCAACAGACCGGGACATACAACTGACTGCGTCTCAAATGATGCAGATTTTGCCCATGCAGTTCTAAGTAGTAACCGTGGCGATATAGAGGATCATCAGT
Organism: Hermodice carunculata; assembly: GCA_964020975.1. Classification (NCBI taxonomy): domain Eukaryota; kingdom Metazoa; phylum Annelida; class Polychaeta; order Eunicida; family Amphinomidae; genus Hermodice; species Hermodice carunculata. The sequence continues at coordinate 34,746,087 of OZ026620.1, forward strand.
ACGATACTTGTTTTTTGTTTTTCCTCTAGAAAGATGGTTTTTACTTTGATCTCTCTTTGAATATATATAACACACCCCTGTAGGTATTTTAAAAATGTCAAACTTAAGACCTTGGTCCAGGTAGCTTGCTGCCCCGGGCAAGTCAACTTTCTTTCCGTAATGCTGGTCAACCCAAACGCTATAAGGACACAGTTCAGGCCAGTGGTGATGTGCAAAATGTTGGTGACAAAGAATTACAATGAACAAAAATACTCACATCATTTTCAATATCACACACTGGAACGGGCCGAATATTCATACGACCCTTACCTGTATCACTGTTTGCATTAATTAGCTGACTCACACATTAGTAGACATGTGGCTAGCAGCAAAAAAAAAAAAAAAAAAAAGTCGTAGGTGTCAAAGCAGGAATGACAAAACTTACTGCATGGACGCAAGCTCTATCGGCATCTTGTGCATTGGCCACCAGTACTTTTCCCTGCCTAACAGACTTGCAGACTATCCTATTCTCTGAGTACAGCACTGTCGATAGCAAAAAATATTGTCATGGAAGGCTGCAAAGCTTTGCCTATCAAACAGGGTTTCTTGGTGGAACGTTGGGTCTGTTGTATGTAATTATACTGTCAGTCAGTCAGGGGAATAATACTGCTGAAACCTTGGCAGACATTCTGATACAGATGTCTTTAAGAAAAAAAAAAGTTACGGTAATAAAAAGTAGTTTCCGGCTTTACTTTATTCCACATTACAAATAATAACGGAGTAGCAAGCGTAATACTCTTGTCACCATATGTGTGGGTTGCCTATAACCTTGGAGGAATCATCATTGATGATTCCTCCAAGCTAAAACTCGTATTCCCCTCCTTCCACACTCGGGTATGCGAGCAGACATCTTGCCTCCTTAGCATCCCCCACTCTCGCTATTGCTTTGAGTTTTGGGCACCTAACGACAGCACATCAGAAATTAGCGATCTATGGCGGTCCTATGGAGTCAAGTATGGATATACTGCGGCGGAAAATAAAATCATGGGGTACAAATGATCAGTTACAAATTTGTGTGAAAATTGAAACCAAGAAGCTCACCTTGTAGTCGTTTTTTTTTGTGTGTAGACAAGTTAACATGCCAAAGCATGAAGAAATCTCAAATATATTTAAAATGCAGCTTGAAATCATCAATATGAAGTTGATGCATCACCAATATGGTGTGTACACATGCATAAGTTCAATAATTTATGCGACTCTCTCGCATTGTTTGCATCAAAGGCCATAGGCTGTTTATACTCAAATTCCTTGACCATTCGGGCTCTTTGTTGAATATATCATCATAAAACAATGCCAACCATACCTGCTCTCCAGAAGCCTGTGTTCTTCATTTGCGTTCTACTGCATGGTATGTATGTGTACAAACAACATCTAGGGTTTTAAAGTAAAGGAAAAGTTCCTTAGTCAGCGCTGTCTAACGTGTTACAAGTTTTCACTTAGGCGACGAGATTTGTTCTGTGAGATTCTTGGTACATGTGGCCAAAGGCCATGACAAAATCACGCATGATATAGCACATTCGCCGTCGGCAAATTCCTGTTTCCGAGTTGTTACTATGACAACAAACAAGTATGCGATAATTGCAGATAGGTTGGAATTTACATCCACCAATTATTGCTCTAATTATGTGACGATTGTCTTAGCTGCTATCTCTTGGGGATGCGTGGTTCAGTGCCACGCCCACAGAGAACTTACAAAGATAAAGGAAGGGTCTTCGGCTGCTTTTTAAAAAAAATTATTGCCCCAATGGTCCTAAATATAGTGATTTTATTACCTTTTCCGTTTATTTAACCACCATCTTAGAATAGTTTACAAGAAATTAAACAAAGAAAACACGAACAATCACACCCCAGGTTCACAGATGGTAAAACTTACAAAAGCGCTGAACTGAAAATGGTGGTGATTATTCAACATTGACACTTTGGGGTCACCTTTTCACTACGTGTTTGACGTAGCTGTTTGCTGTTCAATCAGCTCCTCTCAGACCTGTGACACTTAATTCTCACCAGTGGCTGTCTGGGCCGAGCCATGGCTTAAACGTCCCCGCTTCTCAAGGCGATATTTTTCTTTTCGGCTGCAAGTGCTCGAATATGAAAAGTGCACAATCAAAGGACGGGTCAGTAGATTCATCATCATTTTCACAAGAGAAAAGACCGCACGCTTGGGGGAAGGGGGGGCACTGTGGGTGTACACGTTTAGTTTGCAGTAAAGTGATGACCAAGTGATCACAAACAATTTTTGCATTTTCACTAGATACTTAAAAGAGAAGACTTGATTATTTCTATTGTGATCCCAATAGATAATGCTGACATACTTCCATCTATAATGGATCTAAAAGTTATCTTTTCATAAATTTTGTCTTCTGTTGTGCAACTTCTCTGGATAGTCATCATTTTTGAAAACCAAAAATATTACCTTTCCAGGGGAGGGAAGGAATTAATAAAAAAGTGTACTCTATTGAAAATGATGAAAATGTTGCAGCATCCGCAAGACCGTGTCATGCAAAACTCTTCTGCCATTGAGCCAGATCAGCATCTCAGCTGGACGTGCCGAGTGAGGTTTGTCCTCCAAGTCTCATGTCAATAAATACAACTTCCTCTCACTTGACATAGACATGTACAGTGGTCAAAACTTAAAAGGTCTGAAAAGAACCACGCTGCGTGAGAGCTGGGTTCACTGAGAGGTTTGCGTGTTAGTTATCAATAGACTGCATAATAACTGTCTCAAAAAGGGGAAAGAAAGAGAAGCTTGATTCTGGTTACCAAGCTAAGCTCACAATTTGAATGGAGATAGGTCACTTCCAGTGCTGAATGACCACTGCTAAATATGGTTCCGTCTATGTGGTAACCGTGTTCACATGACGACTTGTCTTATACCTATGATGTACTTAACAGCCCAAGTTCCATTTCTCGCCGTAAATAGCATGAAATCATCATCATCATCATCATCATCATCATCATCATCATCATCATCATCATCATCATCATCATCATCATCATCATCATCATCATCATCATCATCATCATCATCATCATCATCACCACAACGACAACACAACTCCAAAATAACAGACCCCAAACAAAATCTACGAAAAGTTGCTAAGGAGGCAGCCATGTTCTTCATTGCAATATGGCACATTAAACCTTTAGCCTGATTATGATGAACTCGTAAACAGGGTTGCCAGCATTCAGAAAAATAAATAACTGAGAATTTAGGAGCGACCGAGTCGACCGTGCCCACTTCGCTTGGGGAATGTGAATGGAAAGGGGGAAATATCCTTTCCGTGGAAAATTTTTGAAAAATTGGACCTTAAATGATGCAATCTAGTGCAACCTGATTAAAATAAAAAAAAGAAAAAAAAAAATTACAAAAGAATTATTGCCAAAATTATGGCTTTTGTACCAGATTTATAAGACTTAAATTGAAATAACGTAGATTTGGGGTTTTAAGAAAACAATAACGTGTAACGTAGAGGGATCGAAAATAACGTAAATCTCGTACAAAAGTCGTAACATTGGCAACACTGCGCAGTGTCTATAGATTTCAATGTATTATCTCCATTTAACAAATGAAATGGAATCTGTTCTGTTTTGCAGGCCTGTGGTTGAATTGATAACAATTTTGTTAGTCAGCTATATATAGTGGGCTAGTTGCCTCCAAAACAGACCATGTTCCGTATTATCACTACGACACAAGGGACAACAGAAAACATGGAGATTGGTTCGTCTAGCAGGCAAGCGGGCTATATGATCTGACGACTCGACAGAGTCCTGTCCATTCCTCTTTTAAGCGCACAGGTATGGATGCAATTACCTCCAACACAGACCCGAGCTCCATGTGTTACGGCTACTCCGCTGGTGTCTGCCCTTGTGTGATAATGTCACTGTTTCAGCTTTAGAAAAGTGACTCAGTTTGTGATTGGTTGAGTGTGGTTATCATGGTAACAGGCTGCAGTACACTGGGGACCAGAGGCTGCTACTGGCCAAGATGATAACGATCAACTTCCTGATTGATGCATCAGTCCAGGGGGAAGGACACAGTATAATTGTGTCTCCCTTGCTATAAATAAAACACTGTCAAAGAAAGGCAGACCAAGTGTAGTAAAGATAACATGGAACTTGGTCTGCTTTGGAAGCAATGGCTGTAAACGTTTCCATGAAAATATAGTTTCTTAATAGTATTTACCTGCATGTTGTCTCTGTTTTTTTACATCTATGACCTGTCGTAATGGCTTTCGATTACGCATGTAAAATGGAAAAATGGAAATCCTGTCCTCCCAGGAAAATCGTTTTCATTTATTTATTAATCACTTCCATCTTCCATCTATGACTAGGAAATAAGTGGTTGGTTACGTATAATTCATTCATTCATTCATTCATTCATTCATTTGTTTATTTATTTATTTACTTACTTATCTATTTATTTATTTATTCATTCATTCATTAATCTATTATCTTATTTATGATGTGGTGAATGTTTCATATGTGACAAGGCCTCAATGATGTCTTTCTGTAACATGACAATAGGAGTTTTAAATGTAGCTTACAATTGGAGACACCTTGATGGCCCAATCTGTCCAAGGTGTTTGCCTGAAACTGTGAAGGATATCTGAAAGTCAGGAGTCTATGACTTAGATACAATAGTGGACATGAATCGATTCAATATAATGTTGCCAAGGTATGCACTGGTGGCTTGAAACACACGTCTCATATTAAATTACTTCGTGAGCCAGGGTCGTCAACCCTTGCAGACAGACGTAAATACTTTAAACTTGTCCTCTTTTATAAAAAGTACCAAAACTTAACCCCTTTATACCTCTCTAATCTAGCTCCCCCTTTCCCTGCTGGTCGCCCATTACACCACTCAAAGTCTATCCGCCCCATTAGATGTAGAACATCGCGCTTTGAGAACTCATTTCTTCCAGATGCCATTAAACAGTGGAATAACCTTCCATCTGACATCAGGGATTCGGTTTCCCTACAAATATTTAAGTCCAAACTAAAAACTACTCTTCTGGCCACTGATAACAATCCCGACCCCTACCTTCATGGTGATAGGTTCGCCAACATCTGCCACACTCAGTTACGTCTGGGATACTCTAAATTAAACTCTGACCTGCACAAAGTCAACATCCTTCCAGACCCATCTTGTGCCTGCTGCTATCCCATTGAAGATACTAAGCACTTTATTCTTTTCTGCCCAAATTTCACTCTTCAGAGACACATTTTGTTCCTAACTGTTATCCCTATAATTGCCCCAGGGGTCAGCCCTAATCTTATTATTCATATTGGTAGCGATAGACTAGTTGAGATATTCCTTTATAGTAGCAATGAGCTGTCTAATTGCCAAAATATTCAAATATGTGAAGCGTTTCATAAATTCATTATTGATTCTAGACGGTTCTTTGACTGAACTTTCTATAACTTCAATGATAATTTGTATACCGTATCATGCATTTTCCTAGAGGAAATAATTTTTTGAAATCTTGTCTTACATTGTATCTCCTACGTAATTAGTATGGTATTGACAGCCTTTATTGGTGGTATGCTGATATCCTACTCTGGCAACTTTTGTATTGTCTTGTTTGTTTTGTATGTACTTCTGTACGTCTCCGTGTTCTGGAGAACCCATTATATTAGTCAACTAATTGTACTATAGGGCTATCCAGATGAAATAAATATGTTTAAACTAAACTAACAGCCATGCCAGTCGGATTGGCTCCCTCATATTTAGGACGTGGAAGCTGCTTGCGATATTGCATCAGGATCAGCGTCGCTGGCTTTGCCTCCTCCGTAGCCTGCTACATGGTCTGTAGCAGCACGTGTAGTCTTGATGCTCTCATCAAGCATTCATGATTTTGTCCATGCAAGCTACGCGATGCTACATTTGTAGCTACTATATCAGACATATAGAGATGTACTTAAATATTCTGTTACATTTTTTTTATATTGCATTGTAATACAGTTCCTATTTGAGAGCGACACACTGAGTCTCCCGATCTCGGTTCCTCCGCGTTCAGGCAAAACGATGATCTTGCAGAACATAATACTCATGAACACAAAGGTAATAGATGTCAATGACACCTGCCTTCTCAACTGACCCAAGCCCGTGTAGTCTCCATTGCTCAAGTGGGCAACATATGAAATTTGGGTGGTCTACTGAGAATGCAAAGAGGAGGTGGGTGCTACGAAAGCAAGCAATATACAACGGGTCTCTCAACAATGTGATCACTCCACCAATGAAATTGATTCCCTGATCTGGTACAAGGAAGCGTGCTTATACCTCTTTGTATGCAATAAAATGTAATACCACAGATCGTCGAGACACAACGATGTATACTAATAGCAGGGAGGTGTATCATACACCTCTCTGCTAATAGCTTAAGCAAATTCCAGAGCAGTCAGATCAAACTCGAGCCTCTATAGCAATACTAGGCGCGCGAACTGTGGAGAGCCCACACTCCTCGACAAGCTGAATTGACATTCCTTATTTCAAATACACGCATTCCCTATAAACATATCCATGCGTGGCAGGGAGGTGGATTGAGACATGCACGTCCCTGATGTGTAGCCACTCTGCTGCATTCAACATTGAATGTTTATGATAAATGGATTCCTCAATTTTAAAGTTAAATGTAATTTTCAGCACTACTTCAAACTCATTGTGCCTTATATGCACGCAAACTCGATGTCTGTGCATTGAGAAATATATTTCATTGGACAGTCATATGCTGAAGTAGAGTTCATGTTACTCAATTTAAAATACAAAATTTTCTCCTGGAATAAAGCGTGTATACGTATACTTCCCTGTATATTGAAAACATTACTGGACAAGAGGTAAGCTTGGAACGCCACATATGCTCTACGGCCATTTAAACATAGTAAATAGACTCACGCCTTCATGATCAATTTATGTTCCCTCTAACATCACGAATTTAAAAAAATATATATATGAAAATGTCAGGAGGTAAATACCTTTCAGTTTCAGATACAATCCCTGATCCCTTTCTCCACGATTCTGTCCAGAGGTCGTTTTTATTTTTTAGCATATAATGATATCAACAAGCGGTGAGACTGATTTTGAATTGTCGTGTGTACCGTCCATATCATATATACTGCACCTGTTCCAGTCGGATTCACCTATTTGTAAGAAACGTTCCTTTTTGTTACACCTGCTGGTGGGTTAACATCGAGGCCATGAAATGGTGCTTATCAGGGAAGGTACACCTGCTGCCCTCGCTTTCCCCTTTCAGATGATGCGTCGCGCATCAACATATGAAAGGCCTTGTTTACATAACAATGATAGGCACGTGCCGCTGTATGTTCAACATTCCAAGGCCATAGAAAAAATCCAACTGACAACACCTCCTTCTTGTGTTGCGGTGCCTTGGTCGCGTGCACCAGTGATCCTTTGCGTGAGTCGCCAACGTGTTTGGGCGAACACGATTGGGGAAAAAACAGTAAATACTGAGAGAAGCGTCGCCTATTGGTCAATACATTTAAATTTCTAAAAGCCTGGGTGACAGAGGGCAAAACAAGATTCCATGGAGATCTGAAACGCTACCTGATGAAGCTTGAAGCGTGTAGTGTGACTCCTTTGTGGTATAAGAAAAGGATAAGTTTTTGACCTCAAACTTAGTAAAGTAAAGTTTATGGCGAGAGTTAAATAGTACTGCTTGACACGATAGTTGCATCCGACAATACATGTTCAGGTACAGGTCTGTTTTCTCATGTTAATAACAGGAATTGATATTTAACTTAGTTGCGCAACGTTTTTTTTAAAGAGCGGAATAACACTTCATTTCATTTTTAAGGTGATTTCATACACTTGCTCGGCACTGTATTTCAACAGTGCGAAGCCCGCAAGGTTCTTCCAGTTATTTTTCAATTTTGACTTAAACGACGAGGAAGGAAAAAAAAAAAAAATACAGTCGATAACCTGCAAAAGCATCGTGGCCTTGGGTTCATTTGCGGAGCCATCTATTCCCCAGTCCGTACCACACAAATGACGTCATATTGGTTTCAGTGAAGTAAAAACCAATGACTTGATCAAGTCATGGAAAGAACTTCTGCCTCCATGGTTCAGCAAGCTTTTTTCAGCAAGCTTAAAACAAACAAACAAACAAACAAACAAACAAAACGAAACATTAAACAAATTCAGGCTTTTCTTATCAATTGAAAAGCCGGGGCGTGAATGCCTGGCAAGCAAGGCAAGTCTTCGGAATTTTTTCTTTATTTTTATTTTTGGGGGGGGGGGGGGGAGCGGGGGCAGGGAGCGGGAAGGGAGGGTTATTCATAGGTTGTGTTATGTGCTTTCCTGCTTGACAACCAGTTTCAGAATGGCCATGATAAGAACAGTCGTTTAGCAGGCAAGCATTCCGTATGGAAACTCAACATTCCGTTTTATATTCAGCACATTGGTTTTATAAATTGTAGATGTCAAAATATTACTTTAAGTTGTCGACCTATCGCTCGTGGCAAAGGCGCGACCAGCATACCTGGCATGTAACCAATGCAAATACATGGATAACTTGCACAGCGCACCGTGATTCACGGGACGTTGTAGTCGCATTCATCAAAATGATGGCCTAAGTCATGGATCCACGAGACCGGTTATTGGACAGGGTGAAACAAACGAGCACCAAATATAAACTGTTCTTCACACGAGCTCTTCGAACGGTATAGGTTAAACCAAGGAGGGTAGAGATCCTTGGTTTAATGCACATTATATCTGTCATCTCAAATTTGAATTGAAAATTCAGCATTCGCGAAGATGCCCTGGAGCATTTAATCATTCTTTGAGATAAGCCTGGAACATTGGGCAAATATATCAACGTGAATTTATTCATTAGGTTCGGACATAACTTCAAATGTAAATATGTGCATAACTTATAGCATTACATAATACATGTATTGTTTCTATTGACTTAACAGCTCCATAATGTATCATTAACTCGTAAGATTAAAAGTAACAGAGTTACATTTACACTAATTTCGTCACGGTGGAACAGAAACAAAATTCGTTGTAGTGCATGGGCAAATCGACAACCATTTGTGAGGAGAGATCTTGTGGAAAGGTGCTCCGCAGTTCTTGACAACAAAATGGTTGAAACAATTGTTCTTTTGTTTCGTCCCCGCAAAAGCCATGCCAGTCCACTGCACGCGTTTCCCATGAATGCATCATGTGGAAAGGTGCTCCGCAGTTCTTGACAACAAAATGGTTGAAACAATTGCTCTTTTGTTTCGTCCCCGCAAAAGCCCTGCCAGTCCACTGCACGCGTTTCCCATGAATGCATCTCATGGATCGCGGAACAGGCTTCCAAGACCAAGCGATCTTTTGACTGCGGTCTGTGAGGCCGTTGCCCGGGGATCAAATTGCCCGCGGGGCATAAAGGCTTTCCTCCTCACTGGTCGGCACAGTGAAGACTTTTGATAATAAGGCAAGAAACACACCGTCAGTCAAAATATTCCACAGGCCTGACAGGCACGCAAGAGGACAAATCCAGGGACTGTCCCAAATCCAGTGGGTGGTGGACCAGATTTCTAGCACCCTGGTCTACATTTTACTTGGCTAACTGCTCGCAATGCCGACTAGAGCCCACTAGGGTGAGCAGACCACAGGCATGCATGGACATAGCTCTCTCAGAATGTTAGATCTTTATACGGTCAATAAGAATTTCTTGCTGTCGGAAATCAAGATCGCCACGAACATGCACTCCATGTTAACTGAACATAGGCACGCAAAGAAACATTCTCTCTCTCTCTCTCTCTCTCTCTCTCTCTCTCTCTCTCTCTCTCTCTCTCTCTCTCTCTCTCTCTCTCTCTCTCTCTCTCTCTCTCTCTCTCTCTCTCTCTCTCACACACACATGCACCCTTACAACCCGAAAATAAAACCGAGATGTAATTGAAAAAAAAAAAAAAAAAAAAAAGCACACAACAAGAAAATGATAATAGAACCCGAAGCGTCCAAACGCTCCTTCTGGAAATTTCCTATGAGGGGATCAAGGAGTTTCCGTGATGGCTTGCTGGTAATTTTTTTTACCGTATATGTGCCTGGTGGAAGCGCCTTTATTTTCCGTTATTCGAACCAGCCATTATTTCTTAATTTCTGTACCTTGTACAGAAGCGGAATTATTACCTGTACCAGAGTTCAGGGACGCTCCCCCTCCACATCCTTCTTAAGTATGGATGAATGAACACATGTGAGGGATGTAAATATGTTTAGCCCATTTCCAGTACCATGGATATTTTTCAAAACATAACAGCTTGTACACAAGCCCGTTGATACATGCAGAAATGGAGACACCAACATTACTGACCAAGATTCAACCACTGCACAAACATAACCTGCTTATGAAGGAAACGAGACCAGTACCTGTAAAACAGCAGTTGGGCAGTAAAATAAAGTGGGGGGAAGGGGGCGTACGTTGTTAAAAGTAATACTTTTGCCATTGTACAAGGTACGATAAATAATATGTACAAATAATGGTTGGTACGAAGTATGGAAATTAAAAAGGGCTTCCAGTACGTAAGTATACGGCAAATATAACATGACCAGTACGGAAAACCCCTTACGCCCTTCTGTAGTGGTTGTTTAGGGATGACAGCAACGACAACGATGATGATGATGATGATGATGATGGTGCTGATGATGATGAGGTAAAAAAAAAAAAGATTAAATAGTTGCCTGGTAGATCGATCTCCAACGTGTAGTAGAGATAATACGGAGGTTGGTCTGCTCAGGAGGCAAAGTGTATGGGCAAGTGAGGATAATTTCAGGTGATGCCATGAACATATGCCTAAAGTAGCTCCATGATAAGGTCGATTGGAGCTGAAAATCTAGACAGCTGATCACTGGCACATGTAGCATACATATCACATGGTGAGTTATTTTGCAACATTTTATACACTGGCCAGTTCACGGTTCAAAAAAATAATTCAACATGAAAATTTTCACCTGGCAACATAAGAATATGTGCCCCAGTAATCATTTGAGGAAGAAAGTCTATCTATGCAGGCGCAGGCTTACCTGTATGGCATTACTAGACAAGGTGGGTGCATCATGTGCATTGCTCTGCGGTCTGGTTAACGCACACCAGTTTTAAAAGATGCAACCATCTGTCGTTACACAAAATACATTTACGCTTCACTGATAACACTAAATACGCAGGAAGCCTTTACTCTGGCTGTACGTGTTAAGATGCTTAGAAGTAGAATGCCACAACAGAAAGTAAGTTGTTTCATGTGTTAATACAGACTACACGTGTTATCATAATAACCGGAAAACACGTCCTAGTTGTCGTGCTAGAAATACTAGTAGCCACTGCCAGGATTGCCCCATGATACCGGTATACCAGGATGTAACCCATTAACCTGGTTGGTGTCCAGCTTTCCTGCTTGCATGCCTCTCAATTTTGATGGAATTTTTTGAGTGATGGCTTCAGTGTCGCGAGCTCAGACCTTGTACCCCAGTAAAACAGCGGTACTGAGTTTATCTGCGCAGGCAAGTGGCTAGCGTTCTTTTTCCGAAATGTGAAAATTCACATTTCAAAGCAGCTGCAGCAGCAATATAGTTTCGCTGCCTGCTAAAGAGACCCATCTACGTGTTTTCTCCAGAGAGTTTTTGACAGAGATAACATAAAGAAGGATTGGAGTCAGTGATTGGTCTTTTTTTGGAGGCAATGTACCATCGGTGCCGTGTTTAAAACATATGTAATGTGAGGAAGCTAGAAAAAAAAATTTACAGGAAGAAAAACGTTCCATGAAAATGTCGCCAGGCAAAATCACATAGTGTTTTTTGTAGCAAAAATCATGGCACTTCATTGCAGTACATGTTTCTGGTATAAACAAAGGAGCTCAAATCTAACCTTACTGTGGTGGCAATAGCGATTTACGTAATGCTGCGATCAAGTAAGCTTAGTAGCAATATCTCGTTCTATCATTTCTTTAATCTTCTTCAATTGGTCCAAGAAATACTTGTTAAATGTATATGTTTCTTGAAAGAAGGGAACATGAAATATACTTTGAAACTGTATGTTTTACTTTGCATGTATTATTTTGGAGATATGACTCATTAATTCCAGAATTCTAATTTTGTTATGGAATTAATTTTCATTGAAATTAACTTCTGCATAAGTAATGTTATATTAGTACTTTTGGTGCTAAATCAACGTCCTGTAAATGCACTCTGCCATATATTTTGTTTTTCCTTTAAGCGCAGACCTATTTCAATTATATATTTAATCATGATTTATAAATTAAGATTTTTGCTAACTTACTTTTTAAATGGCGGTGCCTGTAAATCTGTCAGTGATTACGAAAAGACAATACACTTTCGAGAACACATATGTAGGCCTCTCAAGAGTCAAGTGGCACCGAAATTACTTATCATGAATTACGTGCACAGTAAAGTCTCATTTTCACATCTTTCATGAGATACCCATTTTTTAATTGGTATTTTTGAAATGCGTTAGAAAAAAGTTAACAGTTAGCAATGATACTTATTAAACTTTACTTTTAAATAAATAGATTCAATATAGCAACAAAGCAAAATATAAAAAATCCAGAGGTGGTTTAGCGACAGAGAGGTTGTTGACGCTGTTACCAACATCACATACAAGATTTTAGGCTCTACGGTTTTACACAGGTGCTTTTACAACTTTGCCTTAATTTTTATTAACTCTACAAAGACCACAATCTGACAGACTCGATTCTTAATTCAGTTTGAACAAATTTGATAAGATAATATTTTGACCCTTATATATTGCCACACTCTGAAAAGCTGAGGCTGATAATCGCTCCAAACACGCGATTATTTTGAGCACTTTCATCTTCGGCCGCCAATGATCACCTAATTATATTTCTAAAATTCACATAGCCAAAACAATGACACTAAAGTTTACACAGTGACAAATTAATTACAAGAACATCTGCCCAATGCACAGTTCCATTGATTTAATAACCAGGGCATATGGGTTCACGGAGTTGAAACGTCAGTTTTTGTAAGCCTGTGGACGCATGTCGTTCAATAAATTAAAAGTGTTGATTTTTAAACGCAGGCCACGAAGCTATAATCTCCATGCCGTGGTGGTCACTGAAATCAAGCACGGTTGTGGCCTTCTGTGACGCGTTTGATTTATGTCTGTGTGGCGGAGCGTTTGAGGGCGGGACAGCGACGCCTTCAGAAGAAAGGTCGCTTTGTAGCCAATAACTGTGGTGTCACTTGCAGACCTTTGTATGGACACAAACATGAACAATTTTGCTTAAACATATTTATTTATTTAAGAACAATTTGACACAAACATGAGCAATTGTAGAGCCTAAAAGAGGAAAATGCAATGTTGATAATTATGGCTGGGTGCAAACCCAGACATTTTGTTTTTCCAAGAATTATTTTTCTTTCTTTCTTTCCTTCTCTTCAACCAAATTTGTCCGGAGTTTTTCTCGGACACTGTTATTCCGAAAACCACCAAGCTTGCCATGGTGACTGACCTACCAGTGAAATTGTGCACATCGTTTGGAAAGTCACGGTGTTTAAAACTATGCAAATTAGGGACAATTAAAATTTAAAAAGCTCTATATCTTCAGAACCATTATAGAGAGACACTGTCATTATTGTTTGCCCTTTAGATAAGGTTCTAGCAAATATTGTAGCTAGTGCACTGATCCTTTAACCTTGACCTTCAGCACAAATTTTGACATATTCTGTAAATTGACTTTATTTTGCTGTTGTGCTGCATGTTTGTTTTGGCTTGTTTCACTCATGAAACATATCGGTAAAAAGAAAACCGCTGTGAGAAAAGAATTTTAACTTAGATTTAATGGATCTTTTTCTCCAAAATAGTAAATTTAAAACTTGAGTAAAATATATCAAATTAAGAAAAAAAAAAGTGTGAAAATTTATACACATGAAAATAAGGCAATTTACAGTATATGTATGTTAACAAATGGCCCGCCTCCGGGGCCTTGCCCTTGTTATCAAGTGAATATGCAAAATTTAAATCTTGGATAGCTTCAAAACTATTATATATAGAGGTGCCATTCCGACTTTAATCTATGGGTTTATGACATAGCCGCATCTAGTATGCTATCGAACAAAATTGTGAAATTTTAATTTGTGCAAATAAGGAAAATACACAAAATTTCAATCTTGAATACCTTAAAAATTATAATACGTGGAGGTGCCATTCCAAATTCAATTTGTAGGCTTGTGACATAATCGCATCCAATGAACCATGAACCAAAGTTGTAGGCTTTTCATTGATGCGAATTAGGCAAATACACAAAATTAAAAGCTTGAATAGCTTCAAAACTACGATAGATGGTAGTGTGACTGTCATCAAACTTCAGTTTTTAAATTTGTGACATGGCCACATCCAATGAACCTAGCACCAAAGTTGTAGCATCTAATTCATGCAAATTAGGCTAATACACAAAATTTAGATTTTGTTGAACAATGGCAAAGTGTAGAATTTTAAATTGTTCTCATTTGAAGGCACCCAGACAGATTTGCTGTGAAGCAAATCTTTTCTAGTTTCTTAATGAATTCTTGTGAAAGTTAAATTGTATTGCCATAACGAAAATAATTCCCGGCAAGAATAGAAAAGATAATGTCGAGTTTATATCGTGTTTCCTACTCTGGCAAAAGGCTTGCTTTTTCGAACGCACGAACTGTTTTTAATTGTATAGGGCGGTCTCCCATCGTCTATCCGTCCGTTCATACCCACCCATCCACAAACAATCAACTCCTAAGAACTGTCAGCCGGATCCTCTTCAACCTTGGCAGAGATATACCATTTTTATTTTTTAATTGGTCACGCTACACTTATTGCTGGATAAATTTATGATTTTGGTTTCTTTCGATTGGCCAAACTTACCCGCCCTTCCCCCCCCCCCCCCTGCATCTCTGAAACTGCTTGGCGCATCAGCACTAATCTACTCGGCAGCAATACCTATTTCCCGAGTTATATTTATGACCAACGAATGAAGCTGAATTTGTTTATCCTCTAGATGTTTCCACCTGCAACAGGTGGTTAACATGGGGAACTTCTCTACACTGCCTCTTAAAAAGACATTGACTTGAAAGTCACACGGGACACATTTGGGAAACCGCCACTTCTTAGTGTGTTGAACCAGCGGTGCTACATTTTTTCTGTCGTTTCATGAAAGTATGTGTGTGTAAATTTTCGACATTTTTGGCTTTCTTCATAGTAGGTAGGAATACACTTTCACTTGGTCTCACCAAAGCTGTTCACTATGTGACGCTGTTATTTTATGGTTTAAAATGAGTTTAATAATGATCAAAGTTTGCAAAACTCACGACAGTATATTTATGAATTTATAATGCAGCCACGGGATATCAAACTTAAGGACCATGTGTCGCTAAGTGCTACGACTGTACGTGTATGTAGCAATGTTGTGCATGTACTGCAATATTGCTAAAACGGTTGCACGGACTGTTTTGATTTTAAAGACAGACATTACCCAGTGAGCCTCCGTCAACTGTGCGAAGGAGATGACGAGATGATGATGTATTGATTTAAAAAATGTTTGTATATATTTTTAAATTACTTTTTCAAAATGTCTACGCTAGAAGTACTCAGCCGATCGGTTATTTATTGCACAGAAGATCATCTGGGAGCACCTAGCTCTGTTGTTGTAAGCGGTGATTTTTTCGTTATTATGGTTTTGATTTTTTTTTGTGTGTGTTGGGGCTATTTTCGACTTTTCCAGAATGACGAATGAACAGAATTGTTTGAAATTTTGTCAAAATATAGTCTGACAAAATAATGCGAAAGTTTGCGAAAATTATGGCAATGTGTCAATTTTTGACGAATTCATGCCATATATATATATATATATATATATATATATATATATATATATATATATATATATATATATATATATATATATATATAAACATTGTGACTATCGGTAATCGCTGCTACTATATATGCAACTATAAAGCGGCAATGCAGTGCATAAATTTCAATACTGTCAAACTGTTGTATCGGATATGTTGCTTTTACACATAACATAGATGTTTCCTCGGTGGACCTTCACCAAATTGTCTCTAATTCAATCTCGCCGTAAAAGTGTAACAGATAAAGGGTCAATAAGCTGCTACTAGAGCTGAGGGGATAATTCCGGTCTACGTGCCGTCATTGGGTGTGCAGGTGGACACAGGTGATGATGAGTCGCAAGCACAGACTGAGCCACGTCCTGACCATCTGTCACAGCAAATTATCCATGTTCGAGGAAAGTACAAGCATAGTACAGCGCTCACCTGCACATGCAGGGACTAGGACCACCCGTGAGTCAACACTATCACCAAAATGTGAAACTTTCGGACACATTGAAACCTTTTCTGTATCAGATATCGTATTTTCAGTAAACCATGACCAGGAACTAGTTTCATTAATTTGCAGTACCCTGTCCACAGTTAGGCGCATTCACGGATTTCAATGACGTTTACATCACCAGTGCAAGAGGGTAATGGATGTGTTTTCAAGAAAAATGGATCTTTAGACTCGATATTTGATAAAGATCAAATGTGAGTAGAAAACCTAAAAAGTGAAGGGAATATAAAACGGTTTTGCTTTTTGTTCCATTTTTTTCCTACTTTTAGATAGGGCCTACAATCCAACATCTGTGCATGCCACATACCTACTTCGTACGTTCCATAAACATAGTAAAAAAATTATGTATTGTAATTGTAGATCAAAGTAACCGCCGCCTCACTTACGGTATTGTTCCCTGGCGCCTATTTAACAGAGAGGAAAGGTGGGTGGAGCTGATCCTTGCCAGCGAGCATCTGCCCTGTGCCACAGGCTTGCGTCACCTGGCGTGAGGAATATGACACAATAGGTCAGTGCTGGACTAAGCCGACAGAAACGCTTTCAGGTCACCCCCGGGTGCGTGTGCAACTTTAAGTTACTCAGGTGTCTGTAGTGAATGAGGAACTATTCTCGTGCGGTAATGAGAAGGTAGAGAGGGTGATCGTCATTTTAAGCAGACGTAAAAACGAGGGGGAATGACAAAACAGCGAATATTAACATGTTATAACTGACGTGTTCCGGACGGGGGGGGGGGGGGGGGGGGGGGAGGGGGAGTAACGCGCAGCCACAGAATTTATTTACCGATCATCGCAAATTTCCGTTTAGGTTTTTGTTTTTTCTATCTGTCTGCTCGCTAGATCTAACTGTTCTCCCACTTCGGAAAACGAATCTTATGGTTTTTTTTGCTGTTTACTCTTTGTTTGTTTCTGTTTATTATTATTATTCCTTTTTACGTCTTGTTTATTTCTGTTTATAATAATAATAATAATAATAATAATAATAATAATAATAATAATAATAATAATAATAATAATAATAATAATAATAATAATAATAATAATACTTATTATTATTATTATTGGTTTAAACGTATTTTATTGGCAAAAAACAATTGGCAGACATTATTATTATTATTATTATTATTATTATTATTATTATTATTATTATTATTATTAGTATTATTATTATTATTATTTAATCATTATTATTACACTTAGATCCGTCGAAGCTCTCTTTGCGGCAGGTGCGTACGGGTATGCACAAGAGGCCCTCGTAAAGGCTGATGCGGGGGGGGGGGGGGTACTTCCTATACCTTGCTATACGGGTAGGCGCCGCGGAAAAGACCCCCTATTTTCAGTACTTGTCGCTCTCTAAGACCCCCCTTTTTCCTGCTTGTAGCTCTAAAAGACCCCCCTTTTTCGCTTGTCTCACCCAAAGACCCCTGTGTTTTTTCAATTCCTGTCTCCAAATTGCCCCAAAATACACCAAATTTTATGTAAAATTTCATTTTTTTTTTCAATACAAGCTCCAAAAGACCCCCCCCCCCCATTTTCACATTGGTTCCGCTCCCGTTGGGTCCGGGTTTTGTACCCTCGGTGGAGCCTGCCCACCAAAAATTCCGGGGAGTACCCCCCCCCCCCCCCCCCGGGCTGATGAGCCAGCTCGGAAAACCCATGGGACACGTGCAGGAAAGTCCGTGCAACAAACAATTTATGTGTAACGACAGGCACTACCAACACTCATTCGAACTCAAACAGCAAGGCCAAGCCCAAGGTGAGGCCAGTTTGACCGTTCACAAACTTTCATGCACTTAACTCTTTGCCAGCTGTAGGCGATACCTGTGTCACTGTTGAAAGGGTAAAAGGCAAACTTGACACATCCGAATAAAGAAGAAATCAATACAAAATGAATGAAAACTGAGAAACTAAAAAAATATTGTCACTCAAAAGAATACCAAGACTAACAGCTAACAGGTACCAAATCTGCTGTCCTGAGGCTATTGTACAGGCAACGAATCAGTGGATCTTAGTGGTGGCTCTCTCTATGAATGAGCTGTTCTGGTACAGTAAATAAATCTGTAGACAGTGTTGTCCCCAGCTTTTCAGGAGGACAGGGCACCTTTCGCCTAAAAGGGCACTTTTTAAGCACACAATGACAATCAAAAGGGCATCCAAAAGTAGCGGTCCAAAAAACAGGCTTTTTTTTTTTTTATGGAAATAGTTCTGAATTTGTATCTTATACTTATGGTCAATAGATAAATATTGATACTTTGTTTTGCCAATTAGTTTAAATTATATTGAAATTTTATGAGAAAATGAATGTAATTGCCCACAATAAAAAAAAAAAAAAAAAAAAAGGAGAAAAGGGCAGGGAGCTAAAGAAAAAGGCAGGGAGTAAAGAAAAAGGGCAGGGAGCAAAACAAAAGGGCAGGGCAAATCTCCCTTCTATTTTAAGCTAAAGACAACACTGGCAGACATGACGGTGGGAATTTTAAAGAATTAAAAAAATCAAGCAAAATGTCACCTTGTCACAGGAATCGATTTGGACATATCGTACTCAGGGTGGAATATAGCCCCCTTTTTACAGCTTGGTCTAATCTGTAGACAAAATCACCTGTGTGTTTCCTGTAAAGCTACCAATCCAATTGTGTATTGGAGTTTTTGAAGTACCTTCTGTCACCAACATGAGCTAAAACATGCATTCCGTAGGAGAAATGCTGTCAATGGTGTATAAAGCCGAGGCAGATGTGCACCTTCAACAACCTCATTCCCCTCCAAAGACGAAAATACCTATCTATCTCTCTTTGTTCTCTGCAAAATTACCCTTTTCTGAAAAGGTGGCAAATTTATTTTTACCTGTGGGAAAAGGTAATTACATGTTTCACGGCCACAGTTGGGGGTTATTTACTTATTACGACGGTCTTATCCTAAATAATGTTCCTGATTAAATCTGGAGAACTACGTCAATGTTCCTATAATGGGGTGGGACATAGTTGTTCGTGAGATTAGACTTAAGAAACAACCGTCTGATTGACACATGTTAACCAGGAAGAATATGCGAGTTCAAAGAAGATGGTCTTGACAACAAAGCAACTAATCACACAAAACCCGGATAGTATCAAAGTAACCGTATACATGCAATACCATGGTGCCACCAATTTTTGGGCAATAGGCCTCCGAAGTCTAGATCCCGGCTTGAGCCATGGGCTATTCTATTCAAAGAAAGAACAAAATAAATATTTGTACAAGTGAAACGGGAGAAATATGTGAGCATCCTTCAACACAAGAGGGATACGAGGAGATAAAATGTATGGGTCGCCTACAAGGACGTAACATATCGTTCACCGGAACCAATTTCGGGTCATTATAGGATTACTGCACTGACCATGGGAGGTATAATCGTGGAACTGTCTTGTGTCCATGCTCACACGTAGGTAACCACCAGAGGAGAATGGTAAAAGTAAAACTGTGCGCCCATTAGTATTTCCTCCGGCGTTCATGCTGTTGAATGGCGTTACACTTCTTTGTTATGTGCTCAGTAAACTTACCCAGGTTTATTAGTGTGCTCTTAAAGATTTTTTTCTCAACGTTACTTTCCCACGAATTCCTAAGCAAACAACGTGCATGGTGCGTAGTTAAATTAAATAATTTGTAAAGTTTCCAGTAAATCAAAACAATAATATCCGTTCCCCCCCCCAGCCCCAGTTGACACTAAATGCTAAATATTACGACCTTGGCCTGGGAACTTTGTCTAATTGAGACTACGTGGTTTCATATCTTCATATGATGTTTTACTTAACCTCCTAAGCACAAATGCCTGATGGCACATATTTTTTTCTTTATTCTCCGGAGAGTAGAATATACGTAACTTAGTCTATTCGGCAGGCCATTTCTGAACCAAAATTGTTGTTTGGTCGACTTAGATTGTTCGATGATCTACATCTTTACGAACTATAGAAATGACGGAAGTAATTGAGTACGGCATCAATTTGATAGAGGCAGCTCTTGTCTGCTGAGCAGACCTACCTACAAGTATTTCCATGTTTTCTTCACTTTGTGTTAAAAGAGATAATACGAAGCTAGGTCTGCTCTTGAGGCAAAGAGAGTTTCCAACTTTTGTTTTTCCCTATCGCGTCCCTTGGACGATCGTCATTTTCCCTTTTCTTTATCTATTAACATGAATGTATTGCACTTAAGTGCTTTAACAACAGTCTGGTACACATGTTCTTGTTGCAGGCCTGCCAGATGACTGTATGACTACTTGAAATTATCAGAACAAGTACTTCACACAGGTGATACTTTAAAGTATAGCTCATTTGGTTGTATTGTAAACAAGTTCTTTGTCTCTCCACTGAGGGTTGCCTGCGTAGACAGACCAGTTCGTGCTGCTATTAATAGTATTGCTTTTTTTAGTTGCCTGCAAAGCAGACCAAGTTCCGTCTTACCACACTTGCGGAGCTGACAAAATACGCAGCTTGGATCTGCTTTGGATGCAACTTTTTTAGTGACACGGGGCTAAATTCGTATTGCCGTAGTGTCAGAAACGAAAGAAAAGCTACCGCAGTGATAAGGGTCTGTCTACGCAGGCAACACTGACGGTTTATACCACGGAATCTCTTGTTGATGTCTCCAAAACAGCTTGATGTTGCCTACAACCAAGGGCGTCCATCTCATCACTTAAACGGAACCCTTGTGTTGCAGACTACTATTACATTAATATTTATTTTATTTTTTAAAGCACAACAGAAAATATGTACCTGCGAAGAACACGTCTGCTTGTGTTGGCTGTTTGGTGCTGATACGGGACTTTCATATTAGCTACAGTACTGCTATATATATATATATATATATACAGGCGACTAGGCAGGTAGGAAATATTGTCACGACCCGTGTAACTAAACGTAACTCAGCAGCCATATTTCATAAGAAGGGACCCCTGTTGCTGCGATATTGACTACAGATACATTACAATGAAATATGTTAAGGGTCAAAGCAACACCCCATAATCTTTTATGGGGTTTTGGTCAAAGTACAATAAATAATATACCTGCAAATGCTTTGGAGACCTACAATCCATTGTCACTGCGTCTCGGCAGGCACAAAGCTGCTTTCTGTGATACACAAGACGCCACTTCCAGACTACCAGATATAGATCCATATAGGGTCATATAACCTTTCATTATTCCTTTTCCTTACATGGCTATCATAGACGGGTCATCAGAGTCTTATATAAAATTATATTGAAGTTGTACTCACATAATTGGCAACAGCTACAATCATGTACAGGTAGTCTCCTGACCCTGTGATATATTCTTCCATGCATCAATTAACCACTCGAAAGATGAGCAAATACGACTTTCATAATTCGCCTACTTAAATCGAAATGATATTTCAAGGTGCCCCTTGCGGAAACAGCTGGAAAGCGATCATTGACACTAAGTTTTGTCTGAAAATCTGGAGGTCGATGTGGTGGCCGGGGCGCCCATTGACCATTCAAGTTGCGAACGTCGAAATGCCATTAGCGCGTTGATATAAACTCAGAGAATCGCTCTGCATTGCAGTCCACGGATAGGCGGTACGAATAATAATAATAAAAATAACTACGAATTTATAGAAATAAAAAAGCCTACCTGTGAATAAAAGCTGAAAACTGACAGATAATAAATGACTCTGTTATCATCACTCAACCAGAAATCCGTACACAAATTATCTGGCTTGTGTCTGTGTGGTTGACAGGGCTGCGCCGTTCCGCTTTGTTGACGACTCCTGATATTCAGGCTGAACGGCAGCTCGCGACCAAGCCAAACAGCACTAACATTCTGTGGTCCTCATGGTGGCTCTATTGCTATTGTCAACGCGTCTGGCAATCAGAGCGACAGAGGCAGTTTGCTTTCTGATAACTTCATTCCCAATGAAACCTTTAAAGATCAGTTTGGGGGAAAAAGACTGATGATACGGAGCACAGGCCACAGCTTTTCCTGGAGCGTCAATGACGGTTGACCAAAGCTGTCTCCCAACTTCGGGAAAACACAATGAAAATGCAGTGTCTCTATTGGAAACTACCCAAGGGAAAAATAAATATCCAAAAGCATACTTTAGAAAGGGAAACAAGCGAGAGTTATTGATTCAACAAAGGTGGGGTGGGGACGGAGGAAGCCTTACAACGTTTGCCACAAAGATCACCGCGCGAGTCTTGTGGTTTGTAGCTCGTGCGTCAAACCGTGAAGGTATCACAGCTGCTGGTAAAACTCAGCACGGTCACCAGAAACAGGCGCCAGGCCACGCAGCTGGAGCGATTGCCTGCTGAGCAGACCGATCTCAATGCAGACGTCTCCCAACTCCATAGCAGCAGGGACCAAAACGCCTCACTTTCATGCACACAATTATACATGAATAATGCATCAACAGCGAATCTTGGTAAACAGAATTACTATTTTATTCTGCGTTTCAGGCAAGTTAAATCATGGGTGTTGAAATGTGATTTCCTGATAAATAATTGTCTGCGGAAATGTGTCGAGGGCGAAACACCGCGAAAAGTCTGATCCCCAGGTAAGGGAAGTCCAAACTTTTCTTCATGTCTCTTTTCACGCAGTGGAGTGGAGAATACATATACATTAGTTTGTCAAGCAGGCAGATTAACTGCTTGCATGACAGAGAAATAAAGCTATTCATACTCATAGTGACTACACGAACAATGTATATCATACCATGATCATACAATCATCGCACACCACACACTTTATCATATTACCGCTTTGTAAAGCGGAAAGGCGTCGTTTAAAACACGTTGTAGGGTATTTTTGACTCCGATGGTCACAAACCTTGTTAGCGTGACCGAAAAATGCTATTGCGTGCAGTTGGCCAGTTCTGTCTACAACATGCTTGTGTTTCGATAAATAAACATTAAAATATGGCTGAAACACATATGTTCAGGATGTATTTCAACAAAATATGGTTGAAGTATACATGTTCTGTAATGCCTTTAAATGGCCTTCAGTGGACAACTCGATCTATTCGATCAAAAGTCAAAACGGTTATTAAAATCATAGTAGCTCTATGTTACTAATATAAAAATATGTAAGTATCTGCATACTTGTTTCCTGGTCATATTTGACCTTATAGGTATCACCAAACCACACAGGAAGCGGGGAAAATATTCTAACAACGATAAATAATATGTCGTAATATCTTGATCCATGCAGCAAACATTTGACATCGTTTTTGTAATATTATCATGGTTCCCCAATAATGATACTATGCGCCACATCGCGTACACAAAAGAGCGGCGTTATGAATGTCCTCTCGCATTTTCTCTTGTAGTATGTGTAATCTACCGTAACCAACAATGAAAATTATCCAAAATCAAGATTCTCAGAGTCTTGAACTGCATCTCAGTGTACTAACGAAGCAGAGCCAGAGTCCCACTCTGCTTCACAAGCAAACTGTTGACTAGTCCAAAACTGAGAACCTATTTGCCAGCAAGACTGACCGTTTTTGCTTTCATTATTCTGTTGTGCCACACTCTCTCAAAGATCTTTTGAAGCGCCATCAGAATTATCAACAGCGCAACGTAAACCTATTTCAGCTGGCAACATTCTCCTTGTAAATACTGTACGTAAACGACACCGTAATCTGTTAACACCCTCAGTGCGAACAGAACGTATTTCGCTTTGAGAACTCACCTTCCGGGCGCTCCAAGCAATATTCCATTGAACTGATCTCCGATTTGGATTACACGTTGACTCTTGAAAAGCCAATCATACATTTCACGAAATGTTCATGGGGAACAAACCGTCTTACATTGACTGAAGTGACGTTTTAGTACTCATCATGTCTGCTCCCCTGACATGGAGTTCCATGCATGATCAATATGCAGAGAATAGCGCGGAAACAATGGCGCGATTGTGTATCACAATTGTTCCACTGTATTTCGCGAAAGCTCAGTTCAACGTGTCAAGTACCAAGTGTTGAGTTGTTGGAAATCGTCACCATTGAGTGGTCCATACAATGGAGTAAAAACTTTTTAGGATTAGCATATGACGCACGATTGAGTTGGTGTCACGCTATTTTTTAGGCTAAAACTTCGATTAGGATATACAAAAATAATTTCTTCTATATCTGTCGTCTTTTTCTTTTTAATGTTTAAATTGGTTTAATATGTCTGTCGTCTTTTTTCCTTCTTTTTAATGTTTAAATTAGTCTAAACTAGGAACTTCACTTTAAAAAATCATGTTATTTGTATTGGCGGGTTTAATCGACAGGATTGTGATAAACACATTCACCCACCCACGCAGGTAACACTAAAAATTCAGCCATATCACCGGATGTTTAATGATAACTCAATATTTATAGATATCGTTAATTCATTTGGAGATAAAAAAGGATTTAGAAATATCACTAAAGGATTGAGAGGTATCAAAATGGTTTAGAGATATCGCTAAATACATATCTATCGATATCTCTAAATGATTGAATGGTTTTGGTTTAAACATATTTATTTCAAAAAGTGATATTGATATTTCGGTCACAAGTATTATTATCATAAACGTATCTATTTAAACTGGATTACATACAGAGAACAAACAATGCAAATCTGGAGCTTCTCCGGTACACGAGAGACACACAGCATTGACGTACTGGACTAGAACAAGAGGACAAAGAAAAGCTTATAAGAAAAGATTCAGCAGTTAACTGCGTACAGTTCGCTGAGATGAAAATATATATTGCATGCAATGATGCATATGTTAAGACGCAAAACGCTTAGATTCTGATATGAACACTTGAACCGCCTTAAAAATAGTTTCATTATCTTTTTATGTTAAATATATACTACTTATATTAGATAATGTTCAACAGAAAGGTCGCTTCCAATATGGATCAGCTATAAATTTTGCTCTGAAAATACACTTCCTCAAAACTGACTTTTAATCATTTTTGGTTAAAAAAGAACCAGCGTAGTTTCTTCCAACTTATATATGAATCCACTAGCACAAGTGAATTCTCTAATATATTATTACATGTACATCTTATCTTTCGCGATTCTTCAGACCTTGTTCTGCACTCTGGAACCTTTGGTCCAATTAAATTTTTGACCACTGTGTAATCTTTTGTTCTTTCTCGCTTCAAAAAGTCAGTAAGGGACTTACAAAGGCAATTAATGTGATCTCAATGCTGCCCTTGCTATAGCCCCGCAGGACATGCTAACGATGTTTTCGATTCTAACGATAATATTGTAGCATGTCGGTCTCATCTTTTCTTATCTGCTACAAAGGATACTGTAAGGAATTTATCATTCCCCTCAAAGACAAACCTAGGATGACCTCAGAAATTTAAAACAAAACAAAACAAAACAAAAACGAAACCCCCCAAACAGAAAAAAAAAAAAAAACAAAAAAAAAAAAAACCCAAATCAAAACAAAAAAAAAAAAACAAAAACAAACAAACAAAACAAAAACAAAACAAAACAAAAAAAAAACAAAAAAAAAAAAAAAAAAAACAAAAAACAAAAAAACCCACAAAAAAACACACAAAAAACAAAAACAAAACAGCAATACAAAAAAATCCCATCCACCCCACCCCAGTAAAAACGAAATTACGAAAAAAAAAACTCACCCCCCCTAAAAAATCTTATTTGGCTTTGTCATTGTGCAAGGAAACGATTTGAGCTTACATTTAACAAACCCCCGCCCCATAACCACGACCTTGGCGTTGAGATTTGAAAAATTTCATCATTTCTACAAAATAATACCGCAATAAGAAATAAGTTTAACTTAATAAAAAAATCTGTGTGCTCTTATTTCTTGAATTTGTAGCTTCCGCCAGATGAAACAGACATTAATCATAAACAGTGGTGGAACTTGTCAAAGTCTATTTAGGGGTGCAAATACATCAAGATTTCCCCCGTTATTGACAATGACAAAGTTATCATGTGTCACTGAAAAATGTTTTTTTACGCATACTTTGTCGACCCCCCCCCACACACACACACTGCCTGAGTTCACATTCGGAGCTGAGGCACGCTCACATGATATTATATTAATGAATAAAATGTCAAGAAAGCCTTACCTTCCTTAAAGCTAACCTTCGGCCCAGGCAACATAGGATGCTAACTTTACTGGGGAAGACGTTGATTGTAAAATCACTGGTACTTTCATATATATATATATATATATATATATATATATATATATATATATATATATATATATATATATATATATATATATATATATATATATATATATAGAGAGAGAGAGAGAGAGAGAGAGAGAGAGAGAGAGAGAGAGAGAATGTTTCTTTGCGTGCCTATGTTCAGTTAACATGGAGTGCATGTTACATGTTATCTCATTACATGTTACCTCAGCACGGGCATAATTACCCCCGTGGAACCTGGAGCACCTGCAATGTTTTTGATGTCAGAGTTTCGTTGATGACACTAATATCCCACAATAAATCAGCCACAATGCTAATTCGCTGTGCTTCCTGAATAAAATAAGACCCCCGCCCCCCCAAAAAAAACACAGAGAGAGAGAGAGAGAGAGAGAGAGAGAGAGAGAGAGAGAGAGAGAGAGAGAGAGAGAGAGAGAGAGAGAGAGAGAGAGAGAGAAAGGCTGTATAATATCCGTAAAGACTACACCTGTTTTATGTAATGTTTTATTCTTCTTTTGTCTGTGCGTTCCGAGGGACACTGAGAACAGATATGTGTTAACTAATGACGCGTGCTACTATCTTGACACACAATGTAACAAACAAAATTAAGATAAGATAAGATAAGATAAGCTTTATTTTCCGTCGGATTTACATAATGAACAACGTGAGCAACTGAGGCTCTTTGCCGACACTCGATGTTGAAAGTTTATGGATAAAAGTTCAAACGCGACGAGACAGTATCCTTATCGGCACCTTTTACCGTCCGCCAGGCCAAACAGCAGAGTGCCGTGATCAATTTTTAGACACTCCTTCGATTTCGATTTCTCTTGCACTGGAAAGCAACCCTTTTGCCCTTATCATACTCGGTGACTTTAACGATACATGTAGAGACTGGGAGTCGGATCATACTGACAGCGAGCTGGGTACAAAACTCTTTAATATCATCTCCCAAAATTATCTTTTCCAACTTATCAATGAACCCACGAGATCCACTGAATACACTGAAAGTCTATTAGATTTACTTATTACTGACTCTCCCGGTCTTATCATCAACAGCGGAACGTTACCCCCAGTCTCTTCATCCGACCATTCTGTTATATACTGTACCCTTACCTTAACTGTAATGCGCAATCGTCCATTTGAACGCACCATATGGGACTTCAAAAATGCAAATTTCGAAGGGCTAAATTCTTCACTGTTGTATGCTCCCTGGGATACTGGCTTTAGTGATTTTGACAGCATTGATGATATTGCAACCTATTGGACTGATCTGCTCCTCAGCATTACCAAAGATTATATTCCAAGCAAAGAAATCTTTGTGAGACCAAAAGACAAACCCTGGATGGATTCATTTATTAAAAGAATGAGGAGAAAACGGGATCGTGCATGGAGGCGCTACAAACGAACTAAATACGATGTCCATTATCAAATCTATAAGAAATTTCGTAACATAACTGCAAACGCTTATAAATCTGCTATCCAGTCTTATTTCTCAAAACTGAGAGATGATCTAGATAACAAAAATTTAAACCCCAAAAAATGGTGGAGCCTGACCAAATCCATACTGGGTTGCAAGATCCATCAAAATATACCGCCTTTAATTGAAAATGAAAATGTTATATCAAATAATATAGAGAAAGCCGAAATTTTTTAATGAGTACTTCGCCAGTCAGAGCAAGCTTGAAGCTGATGATACCTTTACTCTACCTACTTTCGAATATCGTACTAATGAGAGGCTCAAAACGTTTATATTCACTGAAGAAGAGGTTAAAAAAGTTCTGCTATCCCTCAAAACAAGCTCTGTAACTGGCCCCGATAACATTGGTAATTTCCTTTTAAAAAATGTGGCAACTGGTATCAGCTACCCACTGCTTAAGCTATTCAATCTTTCAATGCAGTCATCTTCATTTCCCGACTGCTGGAAAAAGTCAAATTTATGTCCAGTGTTCAAAAAGTCCGACCGACAAAGCAAAACTAACTACCGTCCAATTTCCTTGCTATGCTATATGTCCAAAGTATTGGAGCGTCTCGTGTTTAATAAATTTTTTGCATACTTAGTTAGTCAAGGCCTATTAACGTCCAAAAACTCAGGATTCAAACAAAATGACTCGACTATAAATCAGCTAATAAGCATACTGCACAATTTTTATAACGGTTTAGAAAACCACAACGAAGCTCGAATAGTTTTTCTAGACGTCTCCAAGGCCTTTGACCGTGTTTGGCACGAGGGACTATTGTTCAAACTACGCCAATTGGGTTTGGAAGCATCATTGGTACGTTGGGTACGTAGTTATCTCTCAAATCGTCGGCAACGAGTGGTCATCCAGGGCCACTGCTCACAATGGCTCCCTGTGGAAGCCG
Source organism: Hermodice carunculata (assembly GCA_964020975.1). Lineage (NCBI taxonomy): Eukaryota > Metazoa > Annelida > Polychaeta > Eunicida > Amphinomidae > Hermodice > Hermodice carunculata. The sequence continues at coordinate 34,774,972 of OZ026620.1, forward strand.
GAGTTCCCCAAAGATCTATTCTTGGACCCCTTTTATTTCTTGTATTTGTAAATGACATTGTAGATAACATATCATGTGATATAAGATTGTTTGCCGACGATACTAGCATCATTGAAATTGTAAAAAATTCCACCATCTCAGCGAACCGCATGAACGGTGATTTGAGAAAAGTTGACCAGTGGGGTCATCTTTAGCACGTCTTATTTAATGCATTGAAATCTCTTTCTCTAATATTTTCGACAAAACGCGACAAATATGAGCATCCTCCATTACTTCTGGGTGATCATGTCATACCAGAAACAACCAGCCACACTCACATGGGGATAACTCTATCTTCAAATTTAACGTGGAATGCACATATTGAGAGAATTATAGATAAAGCCAGTAAACGTCTTGCTGTCTTGAAGAGACTGAAATTCAAACTATCTAGAAATACCTTATGCAAACTATATCTCACTATGGTGCATCCAATACTTGAATATGGGTGTGTACTTTTTGATAATTGCAGCAAAGGACTCTCGGACCTTCTTGAGTCCGTGCAATATGAAGCGGCCAGAATCTGCACGGGCGCTCGCCGCCACACCTCGCTTGACCGTCTACTCTCTGAATTAGGGTGGCAAACTCTAGCAGACCGGCGTAAATATTTCAAACTAGTTGCTTTCTTCAAAATGTACCACGGATTGTGTCCCGAATATTTATCAAGTATAGTACCCTTAAAACCAGCCGATACCAGTGGTCGTAGTCTTAGAACAACGCAGTATTTGAGACAGGTCAAATTTCGTACAAAACGGTTTGGTGATTCATTCTTGCCTTCAGTAATTAAATCGTGGAACGACCTACCAGACGACATACGTAGCTCTATTTCTCTATCAAAATTCAAATTAACCCTCAAACAAACTTTGTTGGCCACTGATAATGTCCCCCCACACTACGCTCATGGTGACCGTTTTGCCAATATTTGCCAAACTCAGCTACGTCTACGTCACTCAGGTCTACACGCACATCTCTTCAAAATAAACGTTGTGGTCATCCCGTCGAAGATATTATTCATTTCTCTCTCTTTTGTCCACTACATGCTGCCCCCCGTTTAAACCTGTTGAAGGAAATTAGAGATATTGTCGCACCAGGGGTTCACTCAAGCTTAATGGTCCATGTAGCTAGTGAACGCTTGGTGCAAATTCTGTTATATGGCAACACAGACTTTACACTTGAAGTTAACCAACAAATTTTTTCAAGTGTACAAAAATTCATAATACTCAGAGGTTTCACTTTTAAGGTCTGGTGTGTCATATGTTGCTGAAACTAATGTGAATCGTTAATAGATGGGTTATTTGTACATTTTATGTGAGGTATAAACTTGACGATGTATGCTTTCTTGTGATATATCGGACTGTAATGCTTTCCGTTTAACATGTATCTTTCATTGTACTTGTCCTGTGCGTCTTGTACATAGACCATGTGTTGCGTTGTACGTCTGGAGAGCCTCCAGATTAGTAATTTTGTACTACCTAGGCAATCCAGGTAAAATAAATATGTTTATAATAATGTATAAAATGTGAAATCATGCTACACTGCATAAAATTAAACAGATACACATTCCAGTAATAAAATTAATCAAGGTACATATTTTCAGTATTAAGATTTCCAACGAAAAACAACAAATCTACTTGACCCTAGGCACATGGGGTAATGACCATTGCACAAATTTGACAATTTTACTTAGGAACGCCACACACCACGCGACACGCCCATTCAACCTAGTGCCATCCCGCCGTTTGATTCGCAAAGGCGATGAGAATTAGCGATGTTTGGGACACCTGGTCAAGGAGAATTACTGACCATCGCATACATTAATTGCTACCCATTGTTCACAAAGGGTATTGTTCTATGTACTTTAGCTGCAAGACAAGAAAAGGGCGCCACGCGAAGTTTTTCATTGCAAACTGCGCACAGCATGATGGGAGCAGCTGCCCTATAATCTCCTCGAGAGGATTTGTTCCGGCTGCACCGTCTACCCATTAAAACTATACCATGATTAACTTGAATTTGTAAGTTTTCTTCGTGACCCAATAGGCCCGACATTATAATAAGAACTTAGCAGTTTGTTCGTTCGACTACCAGAATAACGGCAGTTACTTATCTAATTATGCACAGAGTCAGCTATGGTTGTCTTTTGTATGATCTCTTGCAATTATCAAACACTGTGATCAATATTATGTCCTATGTACGAGCTAAATGTTGCAAATAAAACGACCAAATCACCAGGTTTTTATGTGGGTTTAATATATACTTTCAACGATGAACGATAATTTAATTGCGGTGGTTAGAAACATGAGTATATCTCGTCCGTGTTTTCTCTTTTCTTTTATTTTAAGAAAGGGACAAGTTCTACCTTTTTAATCGATGAAGGATCAAGGAGAAACACCAATGAATTCCCGTCGATGAAAATGCATTGCAAGTTGGTTTAAACATATTTTATTCCAAAAAACAATTAGTCGACAGGCACATTGCCTATATGAAGACCTCTTGTACAGGCAGTGACGATACAGACATGGAAGTGTTGAACTGCCAGATAACTGATAGTTGGTGCATGATATTACGTACAGACAGGAGAAGAGGAGAGGACAAAAAGAAAGAGATTATTGGGCGAGTACAGGTGCTAAGTATAATCTACCACACCTTAGTCTAGCGATAGGATATACAGTCACGTAGCATATTGCAACTTAAAAGTAGCTAATCTTTAAATCTTTCAGTCGATTTGATGTAACTCTGAACTGATCGCAAAATTTCGTAATTGACACTCTTATTTTTGTTTTTGCCACTTCTGCCAAATAATAGGGTTTTCAGATTGAACGCTGCGAGGGGAGTTCTTTCACTTTGGAGTTGGTCCCTTTGTGTAGCATATTTACTACATCGGAAAAAGTGGTGGAAATAATCTTCAGCAGAATATCCGCAGGAACATATAGTGATGAAGCGAACAAACCCATCTTGTATAAGTCTGAATTCAACTGGATGAAACCCATTCTCATTCTGGCATGGATTATGCTAATCTTCCTTTTCCCAAAGTGAAACAATTCATTCCTTTTAGGTTTGTTTTTATTTAATTTGCTTTTAAATTCGTCAATATTTTCAGAGTGTTTCGTTGCTTTCGGAAGAAGATTCCATTCTCTAATGGTAGACGGGAAGAAACAGTTACAGTGCACGTTTTTCTTAGCAGGAAGAGAATTAATAGTCTGTCTTGATTTATTTCTGCCACTGGTTGGCTGAGGGACAAATTTACAAAGATAATCGGGTGCAAGTTCGTTTACTATTTTATACATGAGAACTGATTTTTGTTTGCACCGCCCTTCTGAAAGGGTTTCCCAGTCTGTTTCTTCATATATTTTACAATGGCTTGTACGACTCATTGCTCCTGTTACCACCCGGGCTGCTTCCGGTTGAGTACTTTCAAGTAGAACTTTGTGCGCTTGTGTGCACCCAACGCAGACCATGCTGGCACATTCTAAACATGGTAGTACTAAGGAAAAGTAAAGAGATTCTAGTGCACGTCTGTTTAATTTATACTGTAAAATTTTGAGGACACCTACCAGTTTCCTTGACTTGGTAGCGATTGAGTTTATATGCGTTGACCAAGAGAGGTCAGATGAAAATATGAGTCCGAAATGTTTGTGCTATTCTACACATTCGATATTCGTTTGTTGGAACTTTAAACTTGGACGATCTGCGGGATTCCTTTTGGTACTAACTAGTAATGTTTTATTTTTTGCGGGGTTGAAAGTAACTAGCCACTGATTTGCCCAATTTGACATTGACGACAGGTCTTGATTTAGAGTGTTTGCCCCTTCTGTTGGGTCATCCACTTTAATATATAAAGAAGTATCGTCCGCAAAGAGACACATTTCAGCTCTAACGATATCTACGATATCATTAACATAAATTAAAAACATGAGTAGACCTAGTACAGAGCCCTGCGGGACACCTGCCTCGACGCCGCCTCAAGCGGACGCGTCACCTTGGATAACGACACGTTGACGCCGATCAGAATATATAACCTTTATTTCAAGTTGAGTACAAATAAGACAAAGAATATTAGCACCGAGGCAGCTATTATGCGACAGTGATCTAAATTGAAGGGATCAAAGATGATGAATATACACTGAAAACAGATAAATATATTCAGCCAGTCCATTTACAGATCCAGAGCTTTCAAAATTAAGAGCTCAGATGATTGAGTCAGACCGAAATTCTGGTTTTAATAGGATACATATAGAGCATTTACAGGAGGGGCCAATCCATTTGTTAATCAGAGTCTTATATTCATTTAGAGTGGTAACTTGCTTAAGAGCAGGAGGTAGAGAGTTCCATATTTTGGCCCCTTGGTACCTCAGAGAATTATAACCGTAGGCGACAGAAACATATTTGGGCAGAAAGAGCTCGTGTTCATCCCGAAGTTCATATGTAAATTCCTTTCTGTCAAACATATCGTCAAAAGGAAGATAATTTTCCACCCATTGTGATAAACTCCCACGGATCCCTGCCTTCTTCAATTTATGAATCAAACCTGAGTGATATACTTTGTCGAATGCTTTTGTGATATCGCCAAAGACTACACGAATTACTATATCTAAATCTAGGGCTTTAGAAAACTCGTGATACAAAGACAGTAAACACGTGTTTAAAAACTGCTCGTTCGAAAACTTTGCCAACACAGCTTAGCAACGAAATAGTTCTATAAATTTTACAGAGATCTGCTGATTCGCTTTTCAAAATTGGAGACACATGTGCCTTCTTCCATTCTGATGGAAATATAGAGTTCAAGTTGCCGGGAAATATTCTATCGTTTCAAAATGTATATCTATAAGTATTGAATACCCTGTGATACGTGATATCTCTTCTTTTATCTTTTCATGTGCAAGAGGGATTCATATAGGGCCTTGCCCTGTTTCCCAATTGTGTTCTATTGGAAATAAAAATATGTTTAAACCAAGTCTTGAATTGCTTACACACATCCTGAGGCTAACTTTGGTTGCAGTTACTTACGTGAGACATAATTTTGTTCATAAGATAATTTTCTATGAAACAAGAAACTCCAGTTTAAGAAAGCAGACGCAGATATGCAGTCATGGTCCCTGTGTAACAATACAAGATCAGACACACGGAAATGTAATGTATTTTTTGACTGATGACCAGCCTGTGGGAACATCTGGTGGTAAAATATTGAACTGTTCTTGACCGCGTCTGGTACCAGAATGGAACTGAACACGCGTGTTCAGGGACGTATATATATATGTCCCTGACGTGGTCGTCGTCGCTTAGGCCTGAAGACAAAAAGCCAAATCAGTATCTCGGTTGAACATGCCGAGTGAAGCTGTCCTCCATTTAGATCACGTTTTATCAGATACAAGTTTCTTTCCGGGGGTTTCTTCCCTGATATAGAAATTTACATTGTTGTACTGCTTGAAGAACTGTTGGTTTAAACATATTTTACTGAACTGAACTGTTCTGGGCGACAACTTGGCCTGTGTTTGGGCTTCACAGTCCTGATGGTTTTAATGAAACTTGCATAGCAAGGTGAAAAAAGTTTGATCTTGTGTACCGCCTGTAAATTACATTTAAGTAATTAGCATCGGACTCTCGGAATACAAGGGATTGTTAATAATAAACCAAGTCACTATGCCAGTGTAGTTGCCTCCCAAGCAGACCTAAAGTGGCGAAAACCCATAATGTGTTCTGTTGAGCAGGCAACTTAGTGTATTGTCCACAGGCCAAGTCGGTTCAGATAGCACTCACAGGATTCCCCCAGATCGCTATATGTTTCTGATGTGCTCTCGTCGGCGAGCGCCCATATCGAGTCAGGGGGATGCTTTGGAGGCAAGTTATAAAGTACAGGTAAAACACCAATGCCAAATTTGGTTAACTGCCACCTGTCAAAGTCCATGAGGTGAAGACCATTAATGACAACATGCAAAATTTATATATTTTTGGAATAGACATGACCTCAAAATTCTAAATCTGACATCAATTTTAACCTTGTTATCTAAATACTAAATGTATATTCAGCTTAGTGGCAAACATGTCAAATGCCCGACTCATACAAATGTGGAAATAACTGTTTGCAAGTTCAACCAAATGATTTTTTTTTGCACAGAATTCATATGTGCGTATGTGGCTGAAAAACGTGGCATGGATTTTTTTCACCAAACCAATGTTTGTTTTGCAGTTATGAACAGCCAAAATTGATGCTTCCATATTTTGGGCTCCCTCCAGTTTTGAAAGCACGTATTTAGAAAACTAAATATGATATAAAAAAAAATCATGTTTTTGAGCTGTACTAGTGTTCATTATTTCTATTAAAAAAGCCGAAATTTGAATGAACCCGAGAAAAGTTTTCCTCACATCGGCCAAGGGGTGTGACATTTGACATTTTTGCCAATGAGTTAAATGGATATTCAACAATTAGCTCACAAAGTTGAAATTATACGCATATTTAAAACATTTTGGTAATTTCCTCTCCAGGAATTTATACTATACAAAAGTTTGTATTGACACTTGTCAGTCTATGAGCCGTGGTAAGTGGTAGGTATTCCAAAATGCTTTTGGTGTCTTTCCTGTCCTTAGATTATCGCAAAAGGGCCACAAAGACAACTTTAATGCTTTTGCAAAATGTTTTAAGGCTGGGTGATTTTGAAGAGAAGACCGACCCAAGATACCACGCTCCTGAGTATCAACCCGTTGATTTGGTCTTTTTTGTATAACTGATCATAAATATAGACAGTTTCCAGGGTTTCCAATGATGAAGCGAAACAGACGATTGTAGTCGACCAGTTTGTCCGTCAAAGGGTTAACGCAAGGGCGCCTGGTCTGTCAGATGATTGCACACTGAGGTCCAATAAGCATGTTAAAGAGGAACGCACTGAGGTCTAATAAGCATGTCAAAGCGGAACGAGAGACAAATTGATTTAATTTCTTCAACCTTCCCCGTTTTTAATTGTTCTTAATAAGACATGTTAAATTGTGATGTTGTAAAATAACAAACAATTGCAGCCATGGTGATGTACAAACGGTGCGTTTTTCGTCTGTAGACAGAAGGTTGTACCAGGAAATGAAACGGGAACGTCATATGTCGTGCAATTATGCCATTTTAAAAATAGTTTATCTCTCAATTGATTCTTTATCAAAGAATATTAGTTTCATTAATTAGATATATTCAGACGTGCTCCAGTCAACCAGATTGTCTCCATAGCTCTTGACATGCGTTTGTTTTTGACTATCTCCATTGATAATTTCAAGGAACTCAATGTTTGTTTGTCTCTCTCTCTCTCTCTCTCTCTCTCTCTCTCTCTCTCTCTCTCTCTCTCTCTCTCTCTCTCTCTCTGTTTTTTTTTTGGGGGGGGGACGGGGGTCTTATTTTATTCAGGAAGCACAGCGAATTAGCATTGTGGCTGATTTATTGTGGGATATTAGTGTCATCAACGAAACTCTGACATCAAAAACATTGCAGGTGCTCCAGGTTCCACGGGGGTAATTATGCCCGTGCTGAAATAACATGTAATGAGATAACATGTAACATGTTACATACAGTGCAAGTAAAATATCGCACATAGGAATGCAAGGGGCTGTATTTTCAAAAAAATTGCTACCAGAAAGGCAGATTTGGGCTTGATAGTCGAAAACAATGTATACTTTGAGCTCAAATGAATATTATCGAGGTATTTACACTGGTTCCTGTATACACAGTGGTTCAGCTGGAGTCAAAACTGTGCCGGCGCAATGATATTGCAAGTGGTACTATGCAGAGCTGGTTGCCATTGCAATTTGCTAAAAATATCCCATTTATGCCCATGTTTTCTGGTGTTTATTTGATGTAAAAAATGTAATGAACATTTTGGTGTATAATATATATAGGTTTGTAATCCATATAATGAACTGCAATGTGGTCGCTCTGTTTGTTATGTTTTCACAGGCTGAATTACCGTCGTGACACCTCCATTCGGTCGTACCTATTGGGACATGCGCAGTCCAGGCCATTCAGTATTCAAGCAGAGGTGCCGGATCCGACGCAGGGGTACAGAACGTCGAAACAAATGCCTTTACTATTGGGAAATGATTTCTAATGTAAAGAGTGTCATAGACGTAATATTATTTCTTAGATGTACGAGGATCATCATGCTTTTAGTGGACGAGTTGATGTATGCAGTTTTGTCTTCAACTGCGATCCTGGACTCGTCATCTCAATCAGGATTGGCTGTTACCATAAAAAGGAAATGATGTTGCATGTGAAATAAGTGTGGGCATCTTGCATTTTACAAATGTGTGTGTGTGTGTGTGTGTGTGTGTGTGCGTGCACAAGCGTGTGTGTGTGTGTGTTTCAAGCACGCTGGCCCACAGAAAAAGGTATAGGTAAAACTGTGACGTGTGTACATGCATACATACATGCATGCATGCATGCATCCATACATCCATACATACATGCACACATACGTACATACATACATACGCACATACATACATGCATGCATACATACATGCATGCATGCATACATACATGCGTACATACATGCATACATACATGCATACATACATACACCTATTTACGTTTTATGTACAGTCTTGTCCTGTTAGTTCTTTTAATATATCAGGGGTGCAGTATCCTATATGTCTGGAGAACCACTCGATTAATTTCATTTAGGTCTTGGACTAGTAAGCTAGGCCTAATGCACTTACATGTTAAAATATTGACGTTCGCTGGGTTATATCTCTTCTATTTGAAACGTAAAATCACAACTTCCTTTGCATTCTACTTCAAGTTTATACTGATGGCAACAAGTTAAAACCAGGGAAATGGGGTGGGTGGATGGTGGTGGTGGTGGTAGTGGTGGTGGTGGTGTAATATGATAAGAATTTTTTTTACAGGTACATTTGTGTACTTTACCTCCATGATTGACTATTCCACGCCAAATATGTCTCCAAAATACACAAAGTTATCAAATGATTTAAAATATTCCTAGAGTAGCAATGCCTTTCGAAAACTCACTGTTGATAAGTATCTTCATATCCAAAATTATGATGGGACTT